>VZRV01003482.1:1236151-1288364 GCA_013398115.1 Falcunculus frontatus
CCCGCGCAGCCGGGGCGAGCGGCACAGCGGCGTTAGACCTCGCTCACGGCAGCCGGGGCCGGCAACGGCTTTAAGTTACCGGCCTCGAAACCGCGTGAGGCCGCCGGGCACCGCGTCCGTAACGGAGCCTGGGCTGCGTTCGCCGCCGGGCCCAGTGTGAGCGGCGGTGTGACGGTGCCCTGCCCTGTGCACCGAGGTACGTCCCGGCAGCCCCCCGGGTGGGCCCAGCTCCCACCGGCGGCTGGCGCAGAGCGAGGCCCCGCCCGCCCCCTCAGTGCCGCCACCCCAGCCAAGGGCACCCAAAAGGCCACATAAGAACGAGTTTTGGCCAACACCACAGAGCTGATGTCGTTTACAGCAGAGCAAACTAATCCAGATCACTCGAGGTTCATTATGTTAGAAAATAACAGAAAGTGCTGTTCAGTGCAGAAGGCACGTTTAAGGTTGTCAAAACCCCAATTTCAAGACTATTGAGTTGTGGAGCAAACTGTCATTAAGGGAGCTACACCACGGATGAGGCCTTTCCACCCGTAGCCCAGTTCAACCATAACTTCATCCTTCAGCAGTACGAACGGAGTTCGTTTCTGACACAGTCCTGCAAGACTGCAAGGTCAGGTGTGTGCTGCTCTCAGAACCTCTATGTCCTCCAAAGGTCATGGTAATGAGACCAGTACTAGACCTTGGCAAACATTAATACAGCAAAACTCCCATCACAAAATTGAGCCCTAGTCCTATTATTATCCAAATAAGCATGGCATGGTATATGTATAGGCATGGACACCATGTGGAGATACAGAGAAGTAGAGAGAAGTTTCAGGACGTTTCAGCAAAATTTTACTAGTTTAATTGGTTTTTTTACTGAGGGGATTAGGGGTGAGTTGATTTTTTCATAATGCTGTTTCACTTCAGGCCTTTTGCCCTGAGTCACAAATGCCAAGTTCTTTCATCTACCCAAGAGGCGTGTTATGAGAGTTCAGACACAATTTAGCCACTCTTGAAATGCCAATTTGCAACCTAGAATAATCCATTGCCATTTAGCTTTGACTTGTATGTGTTTGGACAAGCCTTACTCACAGTTCTGTTGCATGTGCCACACATCAGTCAATGGCTGGGTCCCCCAAAGACTAGTCCTCAAAATTTCTACATTATCTGTAGATGAGAACTCTAGCAAGTAAATCAAAGTAAATCAAATAACAAGCATTTAGTCTACATTAAATATTTCAGCAAACAAAACCTGGAGAAAAACCTGCAGAAACAAGTAAAATACAAGTTCAGACTGCTTGTTGGCAGCCTAAGCTCGCTTTCAGAATTTTTTATTTATTTTCAGTGTTTGAAAAGTTGTGCATGTTGGAGCATGACATACCTCCTCTCTTATCACTCTCATATGTAGGGTGCGAAATCTTTGCGAGAGGGGATGTGGAGGTGGGGGAAGTCCCTTCAACAAAGAAGAAAACTAATACTCTACAGCAACATATGTATTTCAAGGCATATTGTGTGTCTACTGTATTTCTGCTAGCTAAAATTCCAGACCACTGATTAAAAATGAGATTGAAACTTAAGCAAAAACATTATTTTTATTTTAATTACTCATGTAGGTCCCAATTCTGCAAAGATTGAATCAAACAGATTAGATTCACTCAAATAAGCAGCCATGAGAGCTGTTCAAGTGTTTGACATCAAATCTGTATGCACAAGCCTTCGTAAAATCAAATTCTTTGTATATCGGTCTAACCCTAGACAAATTATTGTCACCATTTTCAGTGATGTTGGTAAGAACCAATTCTTGTCCATGGAGCCAATTCGGTTAGGTACTCAGCATCTTTGACCAAAGTCTAGGATTTACACCACTTATCCTGGTGTCTGAAAAAGCTCAAGACTTTCTAAGAAGCAAAGAACACTGATGTTTAGTTATAAAGTAATATGTAACTCAGTTGATGTACATGAAGTTCAAAGACTGAAACCATGACAAATTACCACATTAAAGTACAATTAGGCATGTGGGTTGGCTTACTCAGGAACATAATGATAAACAATTGGCTTTGGCTTTTTTTTTTAATTTTTACATTTCATGGCAGAATAAACAGAAAACACCTAATTTCCTCTTTAAACCATGGAAAATTCCTGTAATCTTAACTATAGTGTTCAATCTTTGAAGCTGAGGAACACAATTATATACATAATTTACATGTTTACTTACTTTTTAAGTATTTACTGATCTAGTGATTAACTTCAGTCCAGGGCAGGATTATTTCACTGAGCAGGCATTGGCCAAATCCAGCAATGTAAAGTATTAGCCTCACTAAGATGAATGAAAGCTGTGACAGTTCACTTTTGCAGGAGGTTCAGAGGTTTTCATGGGGCTACAGAATTAAGCCTTAGTAAATGTAGAATCTTAAAATTATGCACTGTTAAAACTATTAACATATCGTTTTAATTTTTTTCCTCTTTTCCCGCAAAATTCAGTAGGGATACTCCTGTGGATAACAACTACCCATTTACTACCCTCAAAAAATTCTAGACTAGCTTCAGTTACTAATTTCATGTTATGGTCATAAAGCCCTAACCTGCACTGAGAAGCCGAGTTCAGCTCACCCAAGCCAGGAGCAGTATTTATCTGTTAAAATGGCATCCAACCTGAACTAACTAATCCTTCCCAGGGACAGGGGTTATTAATTTGCATATCATTCTATATTCATAGAATCATAGAATGGGTTGGAAAGGAGAATTAGGATTCACTTCGTCTCAAAAGTTTAGCTCTAAACCCCTCATTGCCTGGGTAATTTCCACAGTTTTAAGAAACACAGAATCCTCTCTGCCTTCTGTAGTGATGTGAGACTGGAGCCTTGGGACTCAACGTGGAGCTGGGGACTGCGTGCTGTCATTGATGGGGCACTGAATATACTGCCTGCTAATTAACAGACTCTTATGATGAATCCACTGCCACGAGTACAAGTACACTTTAAATAGTTGCTGCAGGATGTAGGCATCTGATGATCACCTACCTATTTATAGCACTATTTAAACGTACTTCACCCACCAAAAGAAATGAAGGGTACAATAGCTCTACAAAATGTTTATTCCCAAATTGACTTGGAATTGTAATTGAAGACACAGACTTCCATAAATGAGCAACTTGGTATGAAAATGTTTTCTTGTCATAAAGTATTTTAAGATCACAGAAATTATTTTCAGACATTAGTAAGGAGTAATTCTCACAAACCTCTCTAACTTTATACAGTGTCTAGGATCTTTTCAAGGCTAAAAGATTGTTCCAACCAGTAAAGCATTAGAAAAGAAAAAGAAAGCTAGGAAGGACCACACTGTCCTAAGAACTGTTCCTGTTTGCTCTTAAATTATGGATCATGTTCTACATTAAGACAATACAGGTTCTGTAACACTGGATCCAGAAAACAGGCCAGCAGTCGTGCTCTTGAAATGCCAAAGAACCATTGGTTGTTTTGAAAATCCAGAAAAGAGTAAGCATGCTAATTCACTAAATTTCAAAAACCAAATGGATGAATAGGCATCATGAAGGGATATCTTGTATGTAAGAGGGGTTTGGAACTGGGATCAAGCACAGGAAGTATGTTCAGATGAGTGCAGTCATTGCCCAGCACCTCCATTCTATCCCTCTCTGAGGTAAAATGTTATTATTTAAAATTAGTTTTGTGTTTTAAGCTGATTTATTGTGCTGCTGAAAGCAAGGAAAGGAAAGGTCTAAAACTATTAATCATAGGTTCCTGACTAGATATGGGTTGTTATGCTGTAGTAACTCCCTTGTTTTAGTCATATGACTCTACCCAACAATCTCTAATATGAAGGTTCAGTTAATATAATTAAGCCATTAAAAGCTTCTTAGGAAATAACTCATTAATACAAACTAATGAGGTGAAATTCTACATTCCTTACTAAATGATCCTGCATTCCTTGAACACCTAAAACTTTTGCTAAAGGTAAGCAAATGTTAGTGTTGAACTTTTAGGCTTGTCTACACTTGAAAGTTACTTTGGATTAAGGCAGGGAGTGAATTTCAAGTGCAGCAGCAAATCTGGAATAATTCCAAGCATGGACAAGTCATGTATAGTGCAATCCTGGAAGATACCATGGGTTTTTAAGTCAAATCTGAGGCTACATATCCAATACTTACAGATTCATAACACATTTTTACAGATTTCAGATTTTAAAAAGGAAGGAAAAAGACCAAAACCCTCCAGCATGACTAACCATCTCCTTTGTGCCTCCCGTTCTCCCCTGCCTGCTTTACACAGGCTTCTCTATACCCAGCACTCCTCTTCTATTGACTCTGATATGCCCCTTACCCTCCTTCCAACATTTTTCTGATAAGATGTTTATAGGCCCTCAACCCACCAAATGCAAACACAACAGACCAGAAGAGGGAGGAAAGAAAGAGATTGTATGAGAGAAGGAAAAAATCAACAAAAGATCAAACAAGAAAAATGTGAAACTAACATACCTGCACTGCTCAATCACTTCCTTCTGGCTGGATCCCATTCCTCATATTGTATGTTGTCTGTTTAAAGCTCAATCCAAAATCTAATCAAATAGGCAAAAGTCAGTAGATTACTTTAAACTGTTCTGTTCCAGACAATTCTCTTTATGTTCAATCATAACACACCTAGAACTTAGTCACATAAAAATTATTTATTAACATACACTTTCAGATTCAAGCCCACATATTAAATAACTGATATTCACCCTGTAATACCTAAAATATGGAACTATACATATGGCTAAAACTAGATGAATGGTTTGCAGTATTGGGTCCCAAACTGCTATATTCTGTTTTGAAGTTCATATTGCAAGCTTGTGGTTTCGAGACCATATTATGGGTGAAATTCTTTGTAGCCAAGATGAAAGTATCACAGGCTAAAATCTTTTCATGTCTACAATTTCCTAATTACTTTATTATTTTTTATGTACATAATTCCCCAGGGTGCCAAATATTTTACTGAAAAACATCAAGACAAAGCTGCTGCATAGAGAGCTAACAACTTCAGTTAGCAAAGGTAAGTGAATGAAAGGGATGTGAGACAGTGTAATTGTGCATTGAAGTTTGACACACTGTATAGTCTTGGACATTTTCTTTTAGCCTTTTTGATCTTTAGTTTTTCTCTTTTTCTTCCTTTCGCAATCTGATTTAATTGCAAGGACATGATAAAATGGGTCATGATAAAGAATTTGAAGGAGATTTAAGTACAGCCTGCCTCACAGATGAAGCAGAGCCAAAAATCAAGCTGCTAGATAAATAGTCATTATCTTTCATAAAGCAAATTTTATCCAGCACAGTAAAAATTCCTGAAATAAGACTGGTTTAGCTATATTTCTGTCACATAATGAATAGATTGGCTAGATGTTCAGAATCTAGCCATACATACCAATGAAATTTCATCTCAAGTAAACAATCAAACCTAAAAAAACGCAGAAAAAAAGCCACGAAACCAAAAACCTGGAAGTTGCAAGTCCTTATTTTATTAAATAAATCTACTGTTTTATTATCAGTCCACAAAGTGGTTTGAGGATGAGGAGGTTGTGAGATGTTTATAAGGCGATACACCATGTGATATTTTTGAAGCCCAACATAGGTAGTCACATTTTAAAGCAAAGCCATAAAGTGAGCCTCTCTTCAGTATACAGTGTGTTTCCAAATACGATCCCCACAAGAAAAAGTCACCCATTTAAACCTATTAGCTATATGAACTTAAATACCGACCTGTGGCAAAATTTTGGGATTTGGGAATTACCAAGTAATGGATAGCTCATGCTCCAAATTATTTCTTTAATTATTTAAACTACAAAAGTTTACAGACGGAACTGTGCACTGCTGCTCTGTGCACTGTGCTTGGGCTTAGCACTGCTCCTGGAGAACACACCTTTATTTTTCTTTTGCAATGGAAATTACCAATATTACTGCAAAACAAATTTGTAAAAGGGCTTAATTTTATACTTTCCTACGGGACTTACAGTTTAGATCCAGTTGGAATTATGAAACAACATCAAAGTTTTTCCTTCACATATACAGTGCAGCATTAACTATTTCAGAGAACATATTCTTTTGTCTTTGTGTATATGAGAATTAGAGTCTTTTTGCAAGTATTGGATCTGATTTTTATCCCTCCAAGTGATCTGCAATACATGACATTCCTTATTTTGCTTTAGACTTCTACTGATTAATGCCTTATGTTGGATATTTGTTTGTTTTTCCCACGTGTTATTTCATCGTCCTTGGAATTACAACAACACGTGCCAGGGAATGTGACCTATCAGTCTTAACTGTCCTTCATTGAGTCTGGATGGGGATGTAAGGCAAGTGCATACATATAATATATGAAGGTTTTACACTTTAATCTGACACATAATTTGCTGCTGGAAGGCTTTCATGTCATACATTGATTCATAAAGTATCAATTATTTAGTGTAGATGTGTGTGGATTGCTATCAAAATCCAGTCTTTGTTGCCATTTACAGATTAAAAAAGCCAAATGCAAGTTTATTTTTTCTTCAAATATGAACAAAAGATAGGATAGATCTTGAGTAATGAGACAGAGGAGGAAAAAACCCAACCTTCCATCTGCTCCTTTACCAAACCTTGAGGGAAAAGATTGGTCTTTCCACTTCTTGGGCCTCTTGATTGCACTAGTGAGAATAGGGCTTGTGGAGAAAGACAATCTTTCAACATAAAAATCAACACAAATAACTTGAAAGCAGCTGACCAATACCACTAATCACAGCACATATCTGAAGACAAAAAATGTGAAATACTGGTTCATAAGCAATCCAGAGTATATTCAGCTATCTGTATTTTCATTAATATTCCTCACTATGGGCCCAAACACAAGCCCTAGTAATTTTCACAGCTGCTTCTTGTAAGCCACCACCGTTCCCTCCCTTGCGCAACTTAACAAGAATTTTATGTATTTCTGGATTATTACTTCCACAGAACTGGCAATGTCAAATATGAAGGTGATAATGAGCTGAAGGACATCAGCAAACTAAGTACGTCAGAGCCAGTGCCCCCACTGTTATCAAGTGGAAATTGCTTAAAAGCAGGGACAGTCCAGGCCCTGTTGTATCACAGGGCCAAGAATCTTTTGCACAAACCAGGTTGCTTACACTTTCCACATGTGACCTGTGCATCTGTTGAACCATCTGTAGTTTAGCAGACAGGAGACAAAATTGCACACTCAGTGCTGTTGAAAACCACAGACAAAAAGAAACAATCAAAGACAAGTTATGCCTTTAGCAGAGATTATAAATACATGTATCCAGTAAATTTGCTATTCAGGCCTTTCAGATTTTGCTGTTGCCTGAAGGATTAATTTTATCTTAAGGACTGGGAGTTCCATTTGCACTTTTTTTTTTTTTTTTTAAGGTCTTTACAGGCTGGCATGGTAGGTGGCCACCACAGCAATACAGATCTGCAGGGGGTTTCAAAACTTATACTGAAAACCTCATGTTTTTATGAACTTGCCAAAATGTACCTAAGAGTTTTTGACTTCTATAGGGTATAAGAGACCAAAAGTCTGAAGAAAGAAACACCATATACTTGCCTTTTCTTGTTGATACTTCATTTGTTTAATTCAATTGCTCTTGGGGAGAAAAAAAGAAAAAAATCTACAAACCATTTCTACACAATGTGCTCTTTTTAGAACATGGAAGGAAAACTTTGCCTACCCTAGAAAATACACTGATCTATAGAAGTACACAGAGACAGATAGAAAAATCTATAAACCAGAGAGCTCTTTCTTATCTTACAGATGTAGAACACATTTTTTCAGATTACTTGGATATCTAGATATTTAGATGTCAAGATATCTAGATATCAAGAGGCAACAGAAGAAGAATAGTTAACTACATTGAAAACTGTTCCTAATGTGCAAACCACAAAACTAGCACTATGAGGGTGAGAAAGGCCTCATGCTAGAGAACGTTGGCTGGCCTCCATCTGTCTCATCCTGTTTCTCCCATGAAATAGACCAACCACTTTGTTAATGAACAGTAATTAATTCCAGAAGGAATAGGAGATATGAGAGCAGATTCCCATAATAATTTTTTTTAAAAAGCAAGACCTGTTAATGATCAGGCTGTGGGTATCTCTCCATTAACAACTAGCAAGTTACAATAGGAAGTGATCTACAGAACAAAACCATATGTGTTGAGAGTCTGGTATCTACACTAGATGTAGCTTATGGGAAGTTATTTTCAGCCTCTTCCAGTGTGGACTGCATGTCCATTAGTTGCTGGAGTTAGGTCCTGGGTCACAGTTTAATTTTACTCAGAAGGTAATCCCATTTGTGTACTCTGTGTAAACCACCTTGAAAACCAAAGCTCCACATGTGGGGATGACCAGGAGGTTCACTTCCAAAGCCTGCTCCTGGTCCAAACTAAAATGCTGATGGAGGCATATCCCAAATACCTCACCACAATTTTACTCTAATTCTCTTCAGGGACACACATGGGCAAGAGAAACTGACAGATATTACAGAGCACTGACAGCACTAGCACTTGCTTCCTGCCAAATACATGCATCTGATGCTATTCTAAGATGTTCACATTCGAAGGGAATGCAAGTTCACAAAACATTTTTAGGTCTTTGCTTCTAAGTGTTGAAATCCATACCAATGCAGAGAAACAGCTTTCATGTACTGCTCTGCCCTTCTTCATTCCTATTTTGACTCCGTGTTGTGTCCAGGATTTGTACTGGCCCTTTGCTAGGGAGAACTTCACTGACTGCCCATAAAGGGTTTGTAGAATCCTTCTCCCCAGACCTCTTTCTCCTCTCAAACAAAACACAAATGACTCTTCCGTTAGGCTGGGAACCTTACATATCCATACTTGTATGTGTGAGGCAAATACACCAGAGGAGATACTGTGTTGTGTTGACCTGTATTTCGTAAATGGTTTTACTTCTTCAAGGTAAAAATATTCAACCACAGTTCTATTTCATTGTATGGGATGGAGCTCAGATCCCTGAAGAGAAAACCACTGAATTCCTTGGTTCAAAAGGTTTAATGTTAGAAATTTAAAAGGTAACAAATTCTCAAGTGCAGAAGGGATTACGAAGGTAATTTCTTAACAGCTGCATAATAAATCCCACATGCATTAATGATAAAACAGCCTTATTTACCATAGGTTGAGAAAACTTGGTTTTTACCAAAATGAAGAGTGATTTTTCAGATACAATGTATTTCTTTTACCTTTTATGTTAAAAAGTGCAGTGGCAACAAATGAAACCATTCATTCAGCATAAAGGCAGTTACCATTTGTTAGGTCAAGTTAGCAAAAGACAGATAAAACGTCTGACTGGGCTGCTGTCTTTTCTAATTACAAGACATGCAGTTAATGTTTGAGAGTAAATCCTATCCTAAGTAGTAATAGTGAGGCCCATGTTGACTGTTTATTTGTTGAATTTCTGTGGGTAAAAAAAGAGTCCAAACCAACCTATTCAGCAGTTTAGTTGAATTTTCTTGTTCTATGTGTAGTTTTTGAAATGCAGGCTTGTTGTATTACTCAAAACTTAGACCTTGGTAACTATTAGCATTTTATTAACAACACTATATGTACATTTTTTACTGTAACCATATACATCTCTCAGAGGGGCATAAGCTGGGGACCATTCATAGCTCATATTTGTTTTCCCCATGCAGCCCCACATGTGGTGAACAGCTGTAGAAGTTGTAAAATTGTCTTTACACATTGCACATGCTGTTGAATATAATATAGATACGCATTATGTATGAAGCAAGTCCTGAAGCAAAATAATGTACTGAATATTTCTATTTACTTATTCTGTAAATATTTGTCTTTATTTAAATAAAGACAAATGTTTTCTTTAATTCTTTCAACAAAATAATAGCACTTAATTATTCAGAATTGCAGGTTTACCAGTTCTTACCACAAGCAAGCCTTTTAACCACCTCCGCTATGGCAAAGAATCAAATGCTGTCAGAAGTGAAACTGCAAAGCAACTGTTACTATGGTATTGTGACCAGCCTCACTGCAATAAAATACAGAAATAAAAATCTAAATTGTTACTTACATATACGTTTTGCTCCAGGGTACTATAAGCAAAAATGAAAACAGCTGACAGTGAGTCACCCTTCTAGATAATAAATTTTGCTAATATGAATCTGATGTGTTGAAGGGTGGGATGAAGCTCCAGAGACCAACACTCCCCTCGTTAATATTCTATACCAAATTGAAAGAAAGGTGGGGTGGTTTCCCCATCTCTAGTGAGAGCTTAGTTTTCTGAACATAGCTAAATCAATCCCCACAGAGCTATCTTATCTGCAAGGCTCGTGAAAAATATCTGACAAGTAAATGGTTAGCATTTGGAATGGACCACACTGAGTGAAGTAACAGTTATTTCATAAGAGATTTCCCATGGTATATATTCCCAAACTGAACTACGAGGCCTTCACTCCCACACCCACCACAAATGATAATATTTGAATCCTGTGCTATACTATTAATACACTCAGGGCCATTTTAAGCAGCAAAGTACATACAGCCAAGCACACTAAAAGGATAGCTTATTTCTTGGTTATTATTTAAAAAAAAGGAAAGCAGATCTGTTTAAATGAGGAATAATTCCCTCTGCTCCTATTTTCCATCTGCCAACAAATACAGATACTGCATGTGGGACATATCACACAGCAGAAAGGAAAGTGTTATACAAGCCCATTGTTAAATCAGCTATGTAAATGTGAGCAATCTTTTTTTTTAGTTTGCCCCTTTTTCTGCTTTCTCACAGTCCTTGTAACATGTTCAAAAGAATAAGCATTATTCTGAAAATTATTATTTCAAAATTATTTACAATTTTTTATTATATTTTGATCAACTATATACTGTAGAAATGTGCTATCCCTTTGATTTTAAAGTTAGCATGTATGAAAAGAGAAGTAATTGCCCATACAAATTGTCTGCAAGTCTTTTACACTTACCTACTTTGAGTTTTCTGCGTACACTAAATCCGGTCAGATTAAACTTAAATATTTTTCTTGTCAATTTATTTTTAAAAAAGCGAACATGAATTTAATCTTATTTGTGGATCTGAAAAGAGTTTACATTAGCTTGACAGCTAATTTGAGAAATTTTACTAAACATTTTCATTATAATATCTAATTAAAGTGTTCTCTCCTTTTCTTTTTAAAAAAAGCCCCAAAAAACCAACAAACCCAACTTTTACAAAGTGATTTTACTTCACTACTTTTAGTTTTACCTTATGGTTGTTCTTCATGCCAGAACAGCACATGCATTATTGTGGTGCTCTGATTTAGGGTATCATCTTACCCATCTGCACCGGTGAAGTTCTTAGGGAACTTTATCCATAATGCATACCTTCATGAAGCCCCAGTTCAGCCATTACTGATGTATGTACCAATCAATTAATAACTTGTTCCCCTCAGAGTTAATGAAATTGCTCGAGTGTGTAAGTTTTGTTGCCAAGAACCGTGATGAGATCATCTGCCTGGAGAGATGCAAGTTGGAACCCCTCACTATTTCGGTTTGCATGAATTCAGATCTCCTAGTGGTACTAGCAAACAAACACCAGCCAAAGACCAAGACTCAAACAAAGATGAGACTCAGGCCAGAATAAGCAAAGAAAAAAATACATACTATGTTGTAGGGTGCTGCCTCTTCTACCTTGTGGGATACTGCATAACTCATCCAAGGCTTTGATAGCTCTGCTTATTGGGAAAATTCACACATTGACACGAGCGCTTGAATCAGGCCACTTCAGATTAAAGAGCCTGTGACTCGTAGCATTTAGGCATATGTTCACCAGACAATATACTCTACCAAAAGTTAGACTTTTTATTTCTGTTATCACAGTAATTGTCATGTAGCTAAGCCATTGTTGATATATAGGAGCAAGATTGGACTTCTACCATAAGTATTATCAACGTACCTACTATAAGAGATTCAGAACCAGTTTTTTCAAACATACAGAGGATGGCTTTTCTTCCAGTGGAGATCTGGGAGAAGAGGAGGAGGGGGAGTTGGAGACATCCTTCCACCAGGAATGTAACTTCCAATAATCACTCACAGATGTCAGAGTAATGTTCTAGGATCTTCCTATGTGTCCAAAGCTCTTATTTGTAACATATGCAGAATGAAAGCCCCTTGCATAAGACTGTAAATAAGCTTCTTGACTGAACTAGCTGTGGCTCAGCCAACTTCAGCCCCTGGGACAGGGAGGTGCAAAGAGGGTAAAAGAGGCCTAATTTAGTAGTAACACGCTCAGGTTTTCTTATAATTTTGCCATTACTTTAGAGGTGGGATGTCTTTTAGCATTTAGATTCCAAATCACCACAAAACTATTGGAAATGCCAGTGATAACGCAAGTAAAACCACACCCAGCATTACAGGAGAGAAATTTGAATTCAGACATGGAACAGTAATGAGAAAAAATAAGAGTTTTCACTTAAAACATACAAAGTTCTCTGCTAAAAAGAGAATGAAAAAGCATCCAAGTCAGGTAGCTCATATATGCTGGGGAGAGTTTAAGTGTATCCAGTTTTCACAGTAAAGTGTAACATATAATTAATCATATTTCAGCAGTAAATGTTAAAATGCTGAATATCTCATTTATTGGAAAGCACTTCCAAGGTTTCAATTTCAGATAGTCTCATTCAAAGTAGCTGTTTCATAGAAATTATTTGTATAAATTAAAGTAACAGTTGATCTTCATGCTGGTTCTTAATTATCAGACAAAACTCTTAACAGTGTGTCTTTCATGTAAACCAGGGGCACACTGGAGATGATATATTTCCTTTACACATTTTACAACATAAATTGTTTACAGTGTCTGTCATCACATGTACTTCAGGATCAGAGACAATTTGACTGCATCAATTAGATTTTCATTAGGATGCCAATCAGCATTTTTTCCAGCAAAAAGACACCAAAGTGTGTGCGGAAGCATCAGCTGTGTCTGGCACCCTGGTCTGCTGAAAGAGGAGCAAATCGGGAAAGAAAAGCACACCTGGAGTCTCCCAGACCCCTGTGTTGGAGGTCAGTAGGAGATGGCCCAACAGTTTCTTTCCCAGCCCTAAGCAGCCAGAGGGGTACCTGGCAGTGGCCTGTCCCTGCACAGGGACACAGGCTTCCTGGCAGGAGCAGTAGGAGCTCCAGCTCCTCACCAGCAGCATGGGAACCAGCACCACTGCTGGACCCAACCAACTCAAGCTACATTGATGGCCCCAACACTGAAGTAGCAGCTTTTAACCCTTGGTGCTTCTACAAGCTAGTGAAGTAGAGGAGGTTGAGCTGGACTTTTCTTACATCCTACAACCTAGGAAACACATGCAGATTCCCCCTAAAGCTAACAGGTGTCAGGGCACCACAAGGACCGCATTCTACATCATGGGGAATTACTGCTGTCAAAGCGCATTGTTGTGCCACATCAGGCCCGTGGCTCAACTGGTGCACAGCTTTGCCCTTGGCCACAGCTGCTTCATAAAACTTCAAGGTGTTTTGCAAGAGGTAGTTAGGTCACACCTGCCTCAGGCAAAGATTCTTCTAGACCCCATAAGTCAGTAGTGTTTATCTCTTCTCTAAAATACTTAATTCTTTACTTAACAGTATATCAAATCTGAGTAAGGATGGGTTTTAGTTTTGTTGTGTTGGGTTTTATTCATGGTCAACTCTTTTTCTAAATCCCAATAAACTCTAGATATCAAACCATATGTTGAAATAATAATTTCCCCAAGGACAATATGCATTGCATGAAAAAACTTCCTTTCAATTTTGCAGGCAAAACATTTCAGTTTCATGACTATCTTATTCACTGTGTTTTGTAAGATAAAGTGAATAGCCATTCCTTCTCTAACTTAGCAACATTTGCTATTACTTTTTAAAACCAGATGAGTTATGGCACATCTTATTTATCTAAGGTATTTAATTATCTTATTTGAAGTTTTTCACCTCTCTCAATCTGAAAGCTTTTCTGCATTTTTATAATTTCTTTTAACCAAATTAATCTTGATGTAGCCTGCTGTAATTTGGGGTGAGAAAGACATTGCAGCAGCAGGAGTCTTAGGAACATCTGTGACAAATACTCTGTCTTTTATGTTCCTGTTACATTCACAGTGCACAATGATGAGATGCAGGGAAAGCCCCTTGCGTGAGTGCACACAGGGAATTGAGGATGCCTTGCAAGCAGCAGCACTGGGCTTTCTGTATTCATAGATGTCAAATAGACAGATAACATCTCTATAATTTTACTTAGAGGCAGAACATTTTGCCCAGCAATAACAGAAGACAGTTTCTCTCTGTATTAACAAGAAGTAGCAATACAGAAAAGTGAAATGTTTCCAGCACTGAGGTTAATCATTTTAGGACATGTCCAATAGCCCTTGTTGGAAACCTTGTACAAATGAGGACTGGCATTTGCCAAAATTTTTCATCAGGAAAGAACACTGAAAGAATTGAAAGCTATTTCAAATAAATGGAAAAGTAAATGGCATGTTAAAAATTTTACAGAATATGGATTCAAAAGAACTTCAGCAACACAGTTCAATTTAGGTTTCCCAAGAGCCTCAAAAAACGAAAGTATTGAATAGGCCTTTATTCATATTTCATGAACTATCAGAATTATTTCTGTTCCTACATAATTTTGCAGAAAGCTACAGCTAACTGAGCACCGCCTGAAAAATTTACATGTTCTGTGTAAAATCATACAAGACAAGACAAGATTGCTTCAGGTGGTAAATTGTACTTTCGTCCTCAGATCCTCGCCACAGGACAATAACACCTGAACACAAGCAGATTTTGCACAGAGAAACCAGTCTGAGATTCCTTGCAGTGTTTCATTTGTTTGGTAACAAACAACGAGCAGGTGCTTATTCTGCAAGAATAAGCTGTCATAACCCTCATATTTACAAACTGCTGCAGCTGTAAGGAAGCTCAATCCCAGCTCTGTTCACTGCATCCACCAGCACTTCACACTTCTCAAAATTTACCATTAATGCATGTAGTAGAAAGTGTTCATAGAATATTTAAAGTATCCTGTAAGACTCCACTTCAGCTCCTCTATCTAGCTATTCAACTACATATAAATAAATTTGTTCAAAAGTATTACTGTAGTTGACAATTATGCAGCTTTAAAATTAATGAGATGCAATATGAAACAGTAAATCAGATTTTTCACTTGTTCATATTTTCCTAGATCATAATTTCTAATAAAGTGAAAGAGGGGACAAGATAGAAAACTCAATTACTGTTAGCAATAAAAATACTTTAATTAAAAAAAATCTATAATCACATAACCATTACACATATGGATCTGTCCATGTATTTTTTTTTCATTCTAAGCAATGAAATGTCTCAGTTATGTTAGGATTATGTAAACAGAAGAGAAGAGTATTTGCCATAATACAGAAGTAACTGCTGTCTCTGTTCTGTGGCAGCCATAGAAAAATCTCTGTGAAAATGCAAACAAACAAAAAAATTCTACCTCCTTTCCAACAATTTCCCAACAATTATGTTGCAACTTCAATTCAACAAAATATGTTTTCAAAGGGAAGCAATAATTTAATATTCCACTATAAACCTATATGCACCGCCAGCCTGAGATTTTAACTTGACAGAAACTGATACTTCTATTTCTGATTAACTTTTCATTTTAGATAAAATTCTAAAGTAAGTTTTATATTACTAAACTGACCTTCTTTTCCATTTCAGTAGTCCTATCATAAGACGAAACAGAACAGCAGGACCTGAAATAATGTAAGGTGTCTGGTTAATTAAAAAAGGTTTCATAAAGCAAGCTATACTATGTTTAATCTACCTGGGAGTTGTTTCTTCTTTAGTGATGAGAAAGATATAGTTCATAATTATTCCTTTTTAATTCTTGATTAGTGAAGTCAAGAGCTGTGGTGCCTCATGAGAGCTGTAAGAAATCCTACATTTGATCCAGCTCTTATTAACTTTAACAAAAGCTCCAGTTTTCCCTTGATATCTCCACTGTACTACAGGCAAACAATCCTTTTCATTTCTTTTCTTCTACCCTTTCACAGATAATATATTTGTTTATAAGGAAGTAAAAAACTATTTTCTGCTTAATATAGGAATATATTCTCAGACATTTTTGAGATTATTGATTTTAATGATTAAATTGATTAATTGGATTAATCAAATACTTGAATAAATACAAAGCACTTACACCTTCCACAGAATTACAGGGGTTTAGATCTATTTTAGGACTAAACTCTTAACACATAACATTCTTTTACAATACAGCTGAAATTTCATCCGCACTCACGCAGCACAAGAACATACAGAAACACATGAAAATATACAAAGTAGCTGGATGCATTTTTTCCTCCAATATGGACATTGTATACATTGTATTCACAAGAATATGTACACAAAGTACAGTGGGAATTGTCCCCTGCATGCAATTTTTACAAATAGAGAATGCTGAAAGGTCACACTGTTAATGAATGGAGTAATTTCTCTGCCTTTAGAACATTCCAGTGCTGATGGATACCACAATGGATTTATGTTTGTAAGAATCACCTGGAAAAGGTATAGTAAGAAATGAAAATAAGTTGCACAGTTTTTGTTACTTGGAGGCAGAAAAGCTGTCCAGAACAATTTGCTCTTAATGGCTGTTTTAGCTCGAAAGAGGCCCTGAAGTGAAGAATAAACAAACTGTCACAGGAACAGAGAGTAAGTCTCTTAAGATCAGGGTTAAGGTTCATTGGTACAATTGCTCTGGGCAAAACATTACCGCATCTTGGATTAATCTTGGCGTGTAGATAAATATAAAGGTACAGCACTAATGTACATATAATGCCTTTTCTGTAACCCCTGCACATGCAATACAGCCAAATGCATAATGCAAAATACAGCATCTTGCGAAAATGAAACGGGAATTCTAAATATGTTGAAACAGAGCTTTAGAAATTCAGAAAGCTAGATAATAATAAACAAAAGTTAGATAAACAGGCTCTGCTGTCAGTCTTACACAAGTCGTATTACCCTTGTTTAAGCTAAAACAGACTCCAGCCAGCCATTTATCTCAAAAAACCCAGTTTTCCCATCTACTACTTGCCCTCAGCTTTTTCTCCCCCCAAAAAGCCTCAGCATTTTTCTTGTTTTAAAAGATTACTTTAACATACTTTGACCCTCCCATGAAGAAAACCAAATATGCACAGTGCAGTTTCATGCTGGAGGGGTAAGTCCTCCACATAATTATTTAAGTATTACTGTATTATCGAAAAATCTCTCCGTTTTGCATTAGTAAAAAGAAAGGTTGTGCCAAAATCCCCTTCTCTTCAGTCTCATTATTTGTTCTCACTGAGTACCGGGGTCCTGAATCCTGCCACCTCTCCGTCCCAGAAACATGCCCCTCCATATACTCCCCTGCCCATTCCAGCTCAAGGCATTTCAGCCGTTGAAGCTGGGTCAGAAGCACTCAGAATGCATTCTCCTCCTGAGCAGTCTGTTCTCCTTTGCCACCTTCAAAGTTCAAAGCCCCTGCAGAAATTGTTCAGCTTCAGGCAGTGGCCAAGAACATGCAGAAGTTGGGACTTTCCTAGCTGCAAGAGTGGGATGCAGCAAGGACCTCTCTCATTTCCTCCTGTGTGAGGTTCCTCATTCCCTTTCTACAGACTGTAACTTTAATTATCACAACACCTCAATCCCTGGAAAAGGCACATATCACCACACTGATACAGTGATAAACATTTCCCACGAGGACTGTTAATATTGCAAGAACAGAGCTGTGAATCCACGCTGTTTGTCCTTCCTCATTTATTTGCAGAGCATAGCTAAGAGGATGAAGGAGGAGAAGCCATTCTGATAGCAAGCATCTGCATCCCAGTGCAGCATTGCGTTATCCTTCTTCCTCCCTAATAAATAATGCTGGTCAGCATTAACTATTAGAGCAAGAGCAGTGACAGGCTATCAGATTTCTGGACTGGGCAAACTCCCGAGGACTGGGCTGGTCACTTACTAAGCCTCTCCATTTGATACACTGCTCCCTTCACAGGCTCCTTGGCACAGAGAGGTGGAATATTCCCACTGACCTCAAATATTAGTTCTTTTTTCCATTATGGTATTTTAGCAACTATTGTACTCTCCAGGACTTCTCTGGCCTTAAACAAAGTTAGAACCAGCACTGGTAATAGAGGAAGGCCAAGTTCTAAGATTATTAAACTGTCCTTAACATAATGTGCCTGTAGATGCTAATAGCAAGAGCTGCTGCTGACATGCACAAAGCGGGGAGTGTTTAGCAGTGGAGAAAAGTCAAGCAGGCCTTGGATAAGTTTTCCACAGAAGTGGATGCAGAATGCACAGGCAGAAACAGCAGGGCAAGTTCCTTGCACAAGGATAGAGGCTTAGGAGCAGGACCTCGTGCTTGTGAAATCAGTCACCAGCCTGGGGACAAGAGCTTGCACACACAGTTTCACAGTGGCTTTTCTACCAGCTTCAATACCAGTGCCACTGCTCTGTAGCACCAGCATCCATATGCTCAGCTTCAAGCCACTTCACACAAGCAGTTATAAGAACTGCTCAAGTCTGGGAATGCAAAGTTCTTCAGACATCCACTACCAATGGGACTGACCTTCATTACTCTAATTATTCGGGGGTCACATAATTTCACTATAGCTATTTTAAATGTTTTGAGCACATAAAGGTACAAATCTTTCCAAGTCACATTTCACCTGAGTTATTTTCTCTGTATGTGAACAAGTACCTAGTAGGCTTAAAATGGTTGGCTTTGATTGAATAGTTAATTATTTGGTTTGTTATTAATACACATTGCTATATGGGTTCTGCACATGCATAAGAACCAAGGAACAAATTACTAAGCTTTAAAAAACTTGCAAAATGTCACAATCATCTAAAACCTAAAGCCATATTAAGCCTGTAAAACATATGGTCACTTAACACCTAAAAACGTTCCTAAACCTATAAATCCATAAAGCCTGTGACAAATTAACCGATGGTTGTATAGTTAAATCTAATTAAAAATTTATTGAAAGTGTTCAAGCCATTATAGCTCCCTTCAGAAACTCACTTCCTTTGCCACTTGGAGGTAGGTATGCAGGGTATACCTTAATTCCCCACCTGTCTTGAGCCAGCCCCAGGAACAATGGGACTTTCTGGTTGCCGATATCAGCTCCTGAAACAAGCAGGCTCCTGAAAGTGCACCATATAAAAATATCTCTGGGTCTACAGTGCAGGGTTTGTTAGCTCAGCCTAATTTAGGGCCCTGAGAACACTGGTACCCAAATGGATTTTTGTCACCAGCATCAACCTTCATGGAGTTCAACAGAATCACCCTCTTGCCACTGTCCAACATTTACAGCCAGTTCTACTGTCCCTGGCACTCTTATGTTAAAAAAGTTCCATTTGTAGAGCAATGGCAATAGTGAGGAACTTCCCCCCCTCCAAAAAAAGAAAGTAATGACACACGGTAAGGAGCAAGTTCACTAGAAACAAGTTTTTAAACAAAGAGGCAGCTAATCTCCTAAAGACACTGGAACTCTGCAACTCAATTTTTCTGAATTTATTATATTGACATCCACAACTGTGCATTGACTTAGGCCACAGTCTGCAAAAATAAGGAATAATGTTTTCTTGGAATCGATGTATCCATTTTCTCCTTTTAGAGGATCAAGTGGGAGCAGATATACCATCTATAAAACACTTACCAGTTCAAAAGCCTAATCTCTGAAAATAATGTATAAATTCTTATCTTCATGAATTTTGAGGAGACACATCATTAATCACTTAATAGAGTCCATGGTCCTAGTACAGAGAACTGAACTGCCAAGACAAATTTTAATTTTAATGTATACATGTATTTTTAAATTTTGATTTGTAATCTACAGAAGATAAATCAGCCTGTGATAGCCACCCATTAAGCTCCTTAGCTTAATCTAGAATCAGAGTCAACTTAGAATCAGAGTCTGATCTTGAAAAATTTTTCCTTAAAGTTTAATAACTGACTACCTGGCTTTGTATTATCAATCACAGTGAATTCAGTCTGAATTCTCTCTACAGATGTCACCAAGTGTGAAAATGTCACAGTGGTCATATGTTCAATATCTGAATCGTGATGTCATGCTTTCTGATGTTCTGAACAAGGAATCTGATATTAACAGTTAAGGCCAAAGTCACAGGACCACTGATTCTAATTACCTTGAACCAAGCACAATAAACTTTCACCGGTTCTGAGCTGACATCTACTGGCAGAAGACTGCAACAATGCAGGGCATCGGACATAACCAGGAAACAGAGAAGTATTTTGTAAAGGATCTCCAACTGGTTCCTGGTGAATGATCTGGGATTTGAAAGGAAAAGAGCTCATAAAAGTATAGATTGATGCAATTCTGCTGCAAGGGTATAATCTCTCACAGAGAAATCAGGCACATAGCTAGGGGATGTAACTACTCAATCATCACCTCAAGTTTTGCATTTCAAGCATAACTTTGAGCCAATTCTATTTATGGAAACGACTGTACTGAAATTCATTTTAGTCAGATCTGCTTTGGGTTAGCTTAGATCATGAAGGGTATGAATACGTAATAGCTTGCAACTGTGTTAAAGCTGTTCAAAAAGTTCTTAGGTTTCAGTACAGTACAGTGAGGCACAGTAATTAATAAAATGTGTATTATCCCAGCCAGATGTAATATAGAGCCACCTCAGCTTGCACAAAGCCATGACTGAAGAGGATATAAAAATTCAAATTATTCTCAGAAAAGGATGTTTTTCTCAGGGACTCAAACAACTGTAAGAACATTACTTCAACAAATTCAAGTCAGTAAGCAGATAAGGCTGTGGATGCATCTTTTCCACCCTCAGTTTCTCATACAGCACAAGGAAGAGATTGACAGCATCGGGAGCACCCAAACCTTTCAATACACATGGAAGGGCCACTCACATTCTCTGGATTCAATCATGTGACAGCAGCACAGCCACACCATAACTGCATAACAGAAATTAGATCCCTAATTTATGGCTAAACACGTAGGATTTTATAATGTACTGTTGCTTTAAGAAAACATTAGAGGACTTCCTAGAAAAGAACAGCTTATTTCCTGACGTATTTATAAATGGCATTGCATGAAGGAAAATAAGGTAAAATTCAGACTTAGTAAACTGTTTTGTTTCTGTTCTTTGCACCCTAGTTAGTTCTAATAACCACAAATTCAGTGCTGATACTGAGTATCAACATCCTGAGGAGTACAAAAATATACTGAACAAGCCAGTCATTTTCCTTTGGCAAGCTATTTAAATCTTTGGTTGTGAAAAGCATGCTGAGAATTTCATCCTGCTAATTTTACACACAATGAAAAGAGTTCCATTTCCACATCAGAGCACTTTGAAATTCTTTTTCTATTCTCTCTGTAAGATGGCCAAAGGTCATGGGATGGGACAAAGAACTGACATGTACTAGAACTCTTCAGAATAATGCATTAAAGTCCTATACAGAGAAGCCTGGTAACTGAGGGCTTCTTTTCCTGCTCAATTTACATAGAAATGGATGTTTTCACAGGATACCTGCCTTTCAAAACAAGAGCAGCCCCCACATCCACATCCAGGTATGATCCCTGAAAGCACAGAAACAAGCTGGCCATCAAAAATGAAGGCCTGACCAGAGTGAAATTATTTTGAGGAGGTAATTAATAAGGAACTATGGGAAAAGAAAAAACTTAGAAGACCCAAGGAGTAAGCAGATACCTCTTACCAATCCAATGAACAATGGGGCCAGGCGGGAGCAGAGCAGGTGGAGGGGCATGGTTTTCTTGGGTGAGAAGCTGAAGTGCCAGAAGGCAGAGCAAAGAAGAGGAGGCCGCTTATTTTCAGGCTGGTGGAGGCCAGGAGAGCCACAACAGCAGTACAGGGAGCATCTCACTGACTGAATGTCAGAAATAATTGACTCAATTGCAATGAAAGAGTTTAGAAATTCATTTTCAGAGAGAGAAATAGGTAATTGCAAGCTCAGTCAGGTGATGATGTAATATACCCCAGTCAGGGTATTCCTCAAGAGCCCCTTGGCTGGACACTAGCTGAAAGCTGAGTGAATGAAGTGTGAGATTTCTCCAGGTGTGAGAACAATCTAATGGGGGAGAAAGCCAGCAGGAATAGTGCAGCTTTCTGGGATGGATGAATTTTTTTCACTGTCATTTCCTGTACGTGCCTGTACAACTTTCATGGGTACTCTGCCATAGAGTCTCAGATGAACGAAGTTATAAATATCTAGGAAAATGATACAGTGAATCAGACAAACAACATAAAGAAATGACACTTTGCTATCATTTACTCTGATGAAAACCTAAGGCAACTCTGTTGAAGTTAGTAGAGTTATTCCAAATTTAGGGTGCTAGCCAAGTGCCATATTTGGCCTAGATATAAAGCAGTAGTCATTGACCTCAATTTCTATGTGTTACTGTGATGCAAAAGTGACTCCTGTAATCACATTTTATTTGTGGGGAGCTTCAGTTCCTGTTACTCTGTTTCCAGTGTTTTTTAAAGTATTTGTTACTTGCACAGTTATGGGTCCTGTCACACAGCAGTCACTAGGTGAAGTAGTGCTTTAAATGCTCTCACTAATTTTAACATGCTGTAAGTGAATACTTTTGGGAAATACAATTCAACTTTCATAAATTAAAATAAATCAAAGTCTTCAATCACAAGGTTTCAATTTTATTTGTGTTTCATGTGTTGTGAAGGTGATACAGTAGTCTCAAAGCAACAGTCTCAAAGTCACCAGGACATCTTGGTGAAAAAAAAAGGGGAAATTAAAAAAACATGCAGATTAATTACTTCCATGATAAGAATCCAAGCAGGTTTTGATCCCAAGTTGGGGCATACACATGACTGGAACAACAAATTAAATACAAATCTGATTTTGCAGACCTGCCTTTTACTAAAGCATGCTGGAGATGAAGCTTTTTAGGTGTACTGAGAGAAATAAATGCTTAGTTAGTAGCCAAAATTCAAAATAAGCTGGCTAAATTCCAAGTCTTTGTAGTTTTAATGACAACAAATGAAATTTATTATGAAACAACCTGGTCCTCATTTTTATACTACTGTGCATTTACTAAATAGATTTGGGTTTTAATTTAACTAATGAATCTGTGGGGTAAAGGATAATATGAATACTGTACCACTCTTAACCAGACATACTATTTATGCACTCCTCTTATACCATAGCCCAATGTGACCCCGGATAACTGATAAAACATAAGCATGCCCATCATGTTAAATTTAAGACTTAGAAGTTAAGATAAGAAAACCAAACCAAAATTTATCTAAGTATGTCCACTTCCCTTCTTGCATCCCTCTACCCTCTCTTATTGACTATCAAGAGAGGAGGTCTGACATTAACAACCATATGGTGTGCTTTAGCCCTTAGCAGCTGTTCCTATTTTATGTTGATAACTTCCCAATGAGAACCATTGATAGGGCAGGTTTCAGTTACAGTTGCAGGTGTTTGACTGAGTTATTGCTAGAGAATGAAATGAGGGTGTGAGTAGGTTATAAAGACTACCCTGTCTGCCATCTAAAGCTCTCTTCTTCCTTGATGTTTTAGAAGGGAAGGAAGTGAGTTGTGGCTTTCCCTAAAATTAAGGTAAAAAGGATGGCTGATCTGCTTTGAGGGTGGAAGTTTAGTTTTGAATTGCCCAACAGTGGTTGGTGTTGGTTATGGTAACAGCTGTAAGTCAGTGTTTTCTCAACACCTTATATTTATATGGATTGTCTTTAAAACTAAGATTTGTTCGATGTATCTCAAGAGAGGTCCTAAAAATATAGAAAAGCTGTTTCATGGGGACAGTCGTCCTTTTGAAAGAAGAGATTGTGCTACTTGCAGTAAAAGGCTGTGCTCTGTTCTGTGTAGTCTTAATATATTTACCTAAGGTAAATAATAATTAATATATTTATCTAAGGGAGGTTTTAGTATTATTTATGAATTTTCAGTGTGATTATCAGCAATCGCCTAAACAAAATTTGTTAAAAAGGCTTTGAAGAATGAAGTGTTCTTAGTGTGTAGGACTGTCTGCCTTTGTACGTGGCATGTTAATATTTCTCCAAGCTACTATCCTTGACCAGTATATGATGTATACACGTTTTATGCTGGTAATAATGAGCTAAAACAAGAGGAAATAGCTGTCTTTTCAGCAGGCTCTTTAATGCACGCTTTTAGAGAGCACTCACTGATAGCAAATATCTTCTTAATCAAAAAAAAAGGGAAAGAAATTTGATTCTCACAAAATGCTACATCTTGCCAAAAGCCTTGACTTCTCTAGCAATGTAATTCATGTAAGCTATTTGCTTTTTACTCTGAAACTAAAAACACATCTCTATCAGGTTAGCAAAAAACTTCAAACTGGGACTTAAGAAAACGTTCAAGGCTTATCTTTTTAAGACTACTTGACTTTTGGGACCTGATTCAACAGCTCAAGGACACATGGGACTGGGAAGGGGTGGTTTGAAAAATATCAAACAACTTAACTGGCTGGAATCTTATCACACTTTTGCTTCAGTATGCAAACATAAGTTTTATTTTAAGACATGGAAGAGTCTTATGTGACTGGGGAGATGGAGCGGGAGGCAGTAAGGGAGGGATTGACCAAAACACAGACTTCTGTCTGTCTTTAGAAGATGCAGTCTCAGCTCTCTTGTTAGCATAGAAGTTAGTTTCCACAGCATAGTTAAGGTTTTAAAAGCTAAGCATCCAGGCCTAAGACACTGTTATGTACACAAAGCTTCAGGCTCTTGGTTTCTTGGCACTCTTGATGCCAAGTTTGAGCTTTTTTTTCTAGACTCTGCTGTACTGATTTACAAAATGTTCAAGACATTAGATGTTATATTATGTTCTTATTTAAGTATTAAATGCTGTTATTTATCTGCTTGTTGCTACAAGATTTTTTGCTGAGTTCAAACTGTACTCTTTTGCTCCTGTCTTCCATTTCTAGCCTCAGAGCTTCAGATGGGGAAGGTGAACAGCCTGCACTTGATATCATCTAGTGTGGGTTTTTTGGCAGAAAGAAGCAGGAAAAAATGATAGTGTGTCCTAGTAGTTGAAAATAGCGTATGATGGACTTGGCTGGGTTATGAGGTACTTAAAACTACCTCAGAACTTTTCTTCTAATGTGGGCCACTTTATAGGAGAGGCAGATCTTGTATATGTCTGGATTTTTCCCTTCTAAGATAGATACTTTGGTAAAAGGATTAGCATTTACCTAATGATGTGTGGTGGTGCAAATAGTATTCACTCTTATTAGCTAAGGTGTAGGCTTCAGGAGCTCAGAAGAGGTATGCTTTGAATGCTGAAATAAACAAATGAAAACATAAGATGTGTGATCAGCAATATCTGATGGGATGCTCCAGTTGCTGTAAGAGTGGGCCATATGCAGTGTTCTAGCAGTGTGCTGATAGCAGTAGCTATCTGCCTTATTACGACCTTTTTTGCAACTAATGAAATACTTCATTCTGTTAAGAAAAGCAGGCTATCAGATGTTTTTAGGAGAAAGCTAGTATGCATTCCTAGACTCTAGGGGTGTAGTATATCCAAATATGCACTTTAATATAAATGTCTTGCTTAAAACACAAAGGTATGCCTGGAGTTACAGTATTGACATTCTACAAACAGAAGTGAACATGTAAACAGCATTAAATCTAGATATCTTCACTGAATATTTCTGGTTTGTTCCCTTCAGGTTAAATGCATAAAGATCTTTGAACAAGTGGATATACAAACTCGCTAAAGATGTCTGTTCAAAGCCAACACCATTCCATTATTATTAACCCTCCTCCACCAGAATACATCAATAACAAAAGCAGTGGATGTCAAACAAACCAACTTCAGTACTTACAGAGGGTGGTCATGAGAGCCATGTGGAGGCACAACTTTTCCTGGCCGTTTCACCAACCTGTAGATGCAGCAGCACTGAATCTTCCTGTAAGAACCGTTTTGGAATTGGAGTATTAATATGTAAATTATGTCAATTAATGTTAAACAGGTTTTTCTAATGCAACAGATTATGGAAGACTATTTTTGCTATTGAACTGCTGTCATTAATCCAAGTCTATGAGAAAACTGTTTTCTTTCTAGAGAAATGCTGCCTTTTTGCTCATTTTTCTGATCTGAAACTAGTAAATCAGTATTTCTAAGGAATGATAAAAACAATACTTAAACAGGCTTCTTAGAGTTTCTGTATATTGGTGTTCAGTCTTGTCTTCTGGTTTAGACATATTTATTAACACTGCATATGATGAGTATTTAGCCTTTGATTTTTTTTTAATATTAGGTAGCCTTAATGTCAAATACTTGATGATGGAAAATGAGATCTGATTGACCCTGAAGTAAACAGGCAAATCTGGAACCATCATGTAGCAGAGAAGTCATTACACCTATAGTATTTGTCAATTTCAAATCATTATGCTCTGAAGTTTCTAGAGGAAATAAATGTCCCTGCAAAAATAGGGAAGTAAAAAGAGATATGGTTCTCATCATACCACAGTGGAAGAATCTCCTTCCATGAAATAGAAGATATGATGCTTAAATTATTTTTTCTGTACTGCCGTGTGTTATTTATTCTGCAACTTAATTGTAACAAAGTGCATGACTATAATGTCTTGTGACATGTAGTTTTAATTCAGGTATTTTTAGACTCCAGTTTTGGATGTGTTTCAGTCAAATGAAAACATAAGCTATTGGCACAATGGTATTTCAAATTACCTAGAAGATACTGCTCTTGGTAGAGAAGTAGAAAGGTGTTAAATAAAACCATTGTATGTTCCCTTGGATTATTTTCTTTTCCCCTCCACCAGCTTAAGCACTGATATTTATTTCTCACAAATTTTCAAGACTAATTCTGCAAACTCACTGGTTCTGTTTAGAGCAGACAAAAGTCTTTATCTGTGGCTGTTTCTTGTGACAAACCCATTTGGTCAGTTTGTACAAAAGCACAGTCAAAGTGACTATCTCTGTGTCTTTTCTCACCTTTTTTCCTTCTTGGAAGTAGCTGTCAGTTAAGGTTAATATTAAGGGGTATTCCATCAGAGTTGTGGCAAAATTTGCAGCTGGCTTCAGGCCAGTTCTGCCTCTCTGGACTTCTAAGGCAGCCTCTTGACTTCTAAGAATATGTATTAGTTCAACCATCACACAGTAACAAGCAAACATCTGGGTCCATGGCAAGGACAATAAAAGTATTTGCCCCCTTTGCGTTTCTCCTCCAAATGTTAGAAGATGCAGAATGGACAATACTTAATAATTAATTGCATTTTTGTTTTGCTAAATTAAATAGCCTGCACTCTGGTGTATTTAGCTTTTCTATTTCACCAAAACAGATTGTTAGGATAGCTTTATAACACTCTAGAAGTAGTAGTTACTTTGTACAATTGCAATGTATATGTTACAATGTATATGTGAACTTCGTGGGGATATTTCCATTCCAATTTCTTAAATGCAGCAGCAGGGAAACAGCCTCACAAGGTTTTAGCTATGCTACTAAAATAATTATTACAGTTCCCATTCCAGCTGCCTTTCAGTAATATTGCCACATCTTCACTAGACCAGCCCTAAGAGGAGAGCCAATATAGCCAGGTATAAAGCATTTGGCAGCAGTTCTGAAAACTTGGCAGCTTCTTTTTGTTAGTGACTGAGACTTTGTTGAAGTTTGGCTTCTTTTTCCTCTCTTCTGTAAACTGGGATGCTACTTTGTGTAAATGGCTTTGAGATAACAAATGAGAAGTACATATACTTTTAATAAGTACTACTACCAGTACAGCTCTGGAGCCTATTGAAATAAATATTCTTTGGGGCTTTAAATGGTATATGTTACATGGAAGAGCAAGGAAAAAATATAAGCTGAAGATTGCCTGAATACCTACTTTTTCTGGTACCTACGACTGTAGTGGAATGTTTTCCTTTAAATAAAATATTGCTTCTACCATAACACAATTTTCCTCTCTTGAAATTTAACTTCCATAACTAAATCTGTAAAAATCTGCATGTCCTAATATTAAGTTATCTGTTTGGTGATTTATTCTTTAAATACCCACAGGATTATTACACTATCATAAAGAAACCTATGGACTTAGGCACCATAAAAAAGCGTCTGGAACATAATTACTACACAAAAGCTGCAGAATGTATTGAAGACTTTAAAACTATGTTCTGGAACTGCTACATGTATAACAAGGTATGTGAACCATCAACTCTTACTAGTAACTGGTTCTATTGAATGATACAAACAAGTCTAAAACAAGCACATGGTTATTAGAACATGTAGTAAGTTAGTCGACATTTTCATGATTTTTTTTGAAACTATTTTCTCTGAAATGTTGGGGAGGGTTTTTTGCTAGGATTGACTGAGGACACAGAAGTGAAGTCTAGATTGCTGTTCCAGCAACTGAGTGCAGTCTTTTCTGCACAAGGTCCCTGCATCCAAAATCTCTGAGGTTTAGCAGCAGAGCTCCCAAACAGCAAGCACTATGTCACTGCTGTGTAAGTCTAAGGCTAGCAACCCTGAGCCATGCTCTGTTCCTTCAACAAGTTTAACCTAATGAGGTGTGAGCACCTCCTTGTGTTTGGATATCTGTTGGCTATGTCTTAGTATCTTTGAGCTTCAACAGCTTCTTCAGAACACAGGAGTAAATAAGGGAGTTGCAGATCTGCCCCCTTTGGCCGTTACTGTAGAAGTATGCAGATGTAAAGAAGTTTTTTCCAATGGAACAGTGGGAGAAAGTATTTCAATGGTGAAGTAATTTGCTTTAAAGTGAGTTGCGGGGGCGGGGATGGCAGTGATTTCTAGACCCCTCTGGTCCTGGTGGCTTTTTTCAACCTGTTGGGGCAGGATTCTCTTGTCTGGTTGTTTTAAGAGACAGCTCCCAATACTGCAGCCTCTCCTTAACTGAAGGGTACTGACTATATTTTGCAGCCAGGTGATGACATTGTGTTCATGGCCGAAGAACTAGAAAAAGTGTTTATGCAGAAAATAGCCCATATGCCCTCGGAAGAAATACTAGTGAGTCTCAATAAAGGAAAGAGAAAAGGAAAGAAGACAGAAGGTAAGGCCTGTATTATATGCTGAACTTGTAATATATTAAGCAAGCAAAACTGGAAACAGATTCTGTCACAACTCAACCCTGGAACAGTTTGTGTGTTCTCTACTCTCTCCAGAACAATCAGACCAATAACAATACTTCTATAAGGCTTTAGAAGCTTTTAAAAAAAAATTAAAGACTTTGTTTTTTGTTAGAAAAGGAAACGGACTTCCAATTCAGAGACTGTCATGCCACTTAGCATTGTGTTATATAAACTAATAGGTGTGAACATCTGTGGGAACTAAACAGAGTAAGAATGAAAAAGGCATGAGTAATCTAGCCAGCCAAACAAAATAGAGAAAAACATTGTCTAAACTGTTCTCAGATCTCAGTGGTGGAGATCTGTAGTATTGCTAAGCAACATATGCAGATATTAACTATTCTTAGGAAACATGAACCTTCATGATGCAGTCTGCACCCTTTGCTGCTTGGTCTTTATGTGTTTGTACAAAATAACTCAATACTTTTCTTGGCAAGAACATTTTTACGATGTACAGAGTGTAGTATGATGCCTCTTTAATCTTTGGTCTGAAGTTAATCCACACTTTCTTGAAGCCAAATAATGTGTAACTTGGCACGATATTCTAGCTAAAGCACTAATGGTGCTGAGTAGAGGAGGATACCAATGTTGCTGTAAGTAGCAAACACTCTTGTTTGCATTTCTTTATTTCATTCATGTACAGAAGACTGCTATTGTCAACTGGTCAATTTGACCATGAAAGAAATTAACTGCAACATTTAAGACCTAACTTATAAAATTTCCTGCATTAAAATAACCAGAAACACAGCAGCCCAACCCTGGGACTTCAAATGAACAAAGCACAAATGAGAAACAAGCTGAAAGAAGTGAGCAGCCTCCAGTGATGACTCAAGAGCGACAGCAGGTTACGCTGGCTCCTTTGTCTGCAGCTCAGCTGACTGCTTTAATGCCTGCTGCAGTCTCTGTAACAAAAGTAAGTTTCCTCAAATAACTTTGAGAAAGAAAGATATTGAAATTGCTCCTTCAGGCGCTGATGGCAAAACCTTAGGAGCTGTGCTTATTGTCGTATCTTTTTGAAACTTTTGTTATAATAGAAGATAGTAAGAGATCTCTATTAAACCTTCTAGGTCACTGCTAAATAACTGGGCCAGTACTAATTCTAGAAACTAAACAGAATTTGGGATGATTGCTTGGCACATCTTTCCTTATAAATGTGGTTTTAAATTGTTGTTCTCAAAGAAACAAAATTAACTTTAAGTTGATCATTCTTGACGTGTATTACTATATACACTTCCACAGGCTTCACCTTGAGGATGATTGTTTTAGTACTAAAATAAAGCTCTAAGTTCTATGTAATAACTTCTTGTGTTTTCAATGTAAATCAAATGCTTGATTCTCCAAACATTAGCATGTTTGCTTAAACACTGTGTAACTAGAATGGAAGGTGTTTGTAGCTCACAAAAGCAAAGCAAGTTCTTGTTTACTTCAATCTGAGTTGTACGTGAACATACGAAAACCACTCCTGTATTGACTCAGTTTTGGTTTTGCTCTTCCAATGAGGGATAGGCACTTCTGCCAGACTCTCCTATAGTGTATATTTACACTTCACTCATGTAGAGTCTGAACACTGATGACAAAGCACACATTATATGGCTTCCAAACCAAATATTACCCAAGTTAAAGAAAAACAGAGATAAACTGTGTACATAAGGCCCTCAACCAGGCCTAAAATGAATTGCAGTAGTTTTTTGCCTTCCTATGGCTGTCAACTTGCATGTAATTTCATAACCTGCCAGCTTCCTGGGATCTTCACAATTGGCTAAAATCTGACCACAGCCTGACCTGCAGTACATCTTCTTTCCTTTACATCTAAGATGGAGCTTGGTGTGCTGATCTTGTAATACCTTGTAGGTTTTTAGTCTAGGCTTGTGGAATTGCTGCATTCTGCTCTGACCTCAATAGCTATAAAAGTTCTGACACTTTTTTGGACTACACACACACACAAAAGAATAATCTAAAACTGACCATTCTCTTACTGTTCTGGACACCTGTATATTTTTTGTGTTTTCTTAGGCAAAAAAAGGTGTGAAAAGGAAGGCTGACACTACAACTCCTAGTACTTCAATAGTCACAGCAAGTGGTGAATCTTCTGCAATGTTTAATGAAAGAAAAGCTGTTAAAGCACGTGGAGGTGAAAATGAATGTATGGTAGCAAATAAGCTTCTGAATAGATCATTTTCAGATTCTCAACAGCCACCTGGAATTATTAAAAAGTTTCAGTTGTCAGAACAACTAAAACATTGTAATGTAATACTTAAAGAAATGTTTTCAAAGAAACATGCTGCATATGCGTGGCCTTTCTTAAAACCTGTGGATGTGGCATCTTTCTCCACTGGTGCGAACCAAGCCACTGCCAAATGTCCTACAGACCTAGGAACCATTAAAGTAAGTACGTTTCTGGGGAAATTACACTATTTGTGTAATTACAAGGTTTTAAGTGTGTTAGCTGAAAAGGCGTCATGAAAGCTGCTTCCCCTTTGAAAGACATAATGGACCTAGAAACCGTTTGTCTCTCAAACTTAGCCAGGGTCACTGAAGAAATTCTTCTGAGTCATTGTGACATAGCCACACATAGTGACTAATCTATTTAACTGCTGAACAAGCTAATATAAGTAGTGAGGGAATTATGATCTCCATGAAGCCCTTCCAAGCATGCTGCATGACAATTATCTCTCTCTGCACACACGGTGCTGTTGTTAATGCCCCATAAAACAAAATGCAATTCTGTCACCTTCTGCTTTTCCCTCAATCTCAATATTCTTGGTGAAGTGCCCTAGAATTTCTATACTGTATGTTTACACATTTCACCTTTTTAGTGGAAAGCACCCATTGATGGAGATGGAGATATGTGGACAGCACTCTGTGAACACTGAGTATATTTGTATGGGGTTAAACCATTTAGCCCAGTTAAGCTCCATTTTTTGGGGGAACGTTCAATTTTAATAGTTTACTATATTATCTTGAAAGCTGACTTGCACAATAAAAAGGTTATTTCCCAATTTCTAGTCCATTAGTTTGACTCCAGCTATTATGGAATAAGCTTTGTGTAAATACCATGCTTAGAATCAAAAACAGATGCTGAGTTAAGAACCAAATAAAACCACCCAAACATTGTCATCTTGACCAAGTGCTGAAACTAGTACTACAAAGTCTCCTTCTAGCAATTACAATTAAATCTGTTTAAAAGAGGAAAAAAAAAAGTCTTCCCTTTGTTAAAGAGACAATGTTGAAACAAGAAGCAGGTATTTCCATAATGTTTTTTACAATATTTACTGTCTTGGTACAAGCTGAACCTGACTATATATATTAAAATTCTTTTTCATCCTTTCTTTCTGCTAGTTCATGGTGATGCTGTCTACTAAATGTGCCTTAAATTTCTTTTCCTCTAGAAGAAAATGGATAACTTTGAATATAGTGATATACAAGAATTTGCTACAGATGTTAGGTTAATGTTCATGAGCTGCTACAAACATAATTCTCCAGACCATGAAATAGTTGCTATGGCAAGAAAACTTCAGGTGAGTTATTTTTTAAGTCAGACTTGAAAAAGAATAGTTTGTCTCATGCCCTGGTGTAGAATCTACTAATATTACTGAACTACTATGTTGCTGTGTAGTTCTACAAGTAGTAGCTGCATAATGCTTTTAGAAATCTGAAAAATATGCTGTTCCCAAACCTAACTCTTCAGGATGTTTTTGAAATGCACTTTGCTAAAATTCCTGATGAACCTGTTGCAAGTGATCATCTGCCACAGCCTGTGAGAGAAATGACAGAAGCTTATTCCAGTGAAAGTAGTAATGATAACTCTTCAGAAGAAAAATCATCTGAAGACTCTGAAGAGGAGAGAAAAGTGCACCTTGAAAAGCTTCAGGAGCAAGTAAGCAGTAGTACTTAACGTGTGTGACTTAAGATCTCTCTGGCAATGCCCCTTTCAATGGTCTATTCCAAGGCTTAGCAATAAAAGTCAGTTTTAAAAAGATTCTAATAACTTTTATTTTTAACACGGAACTTTATTCCCATTTGGAAGCACTGCCAAATGTTAAGCCAATGGTGCCTGAACAAATACAAAGTGGTTTTAGTGAACAGTTGTTCTACTACTCTTGCCTACCACTTCTGCAGAGGACTCAAACTTCTTAAAAAATAAAACTGTGTTCCTGTGGTATGGGAGCCTCCAGACTTTCCACATGTAGCTTAATGGCATATTTTTCCAACAGGGTCATTTATTTCACGTGGTTAAAAAGCATTGTTCTTACCCTCAGTCTCTTTTGAGCCGCACAAAAGCAAGTAATTAAATTCTACTTCACAAAGCTCAGTATGAGAGAGAAAAGAAGGAATCTCATGCTAACCAGTGAAGCAAAGCCATGCTTCATATTAGGAGTGTGATGGGTGTTGGTTCTGCTTGAACATAACTTTTTAACCTGTTGCTGCTGTATCTATAAACTCTGGGGAAAACCAGCATTTGTTCTGCTGGTCACATGAGAGACAGTTCTCAGTCCTTGGCAGATTAGCTTCATCAGTTTATGAAGGTAGGCAGGACAAATGCAAGTGTACAAGCCAACCTTTACAGTAGTGAGTTATTTCAGTGTGTCTGATTTACAATCTCATCATCTGACCATCTTCCAATTCCCGAGGTTTAAACAAAGTTGTGTTAAGCTCTTCTCCTAAATTCTTAGTATGTCCTGACTAGCCATTTTATATTGCAAAACAAGATGCATGAGCCCAGTCCCACGTGCCTAGTTCAGCAGTGCTGTAGAAGTATAACTGAATAAGGCATTTACGTGCATCTCAAATGTCTGAAATTGAAGAGAGGCTGCTGGAAACCCCTACAGTGTTTGTTTGTTTGTTTGTTTTTGGTGGGGGGGTGTATTCTTGACAGAATGCTAAAAGGCACACGCTGTTAGAAATGTCTGAATAAAATAAACAGTCCTAGGTCTTCTAGATGCATAATCTGTGACTAAGATACAATATGGTAAAATGTTTGGAAAATAAACCTTGTTTGGAAAGCAAATATCCTATTAATATCCACTCAGCTACCACAAATTTCCTGGGATATTTAGGACCAGTTTATTGTTCCTCCTACATTGCCCAAGATTATCAGCACTTTGTGTTTTTTTGGTTTTCTTTGTTTTTGATAGCTTAAAGCTCTTCACCGGCAGTTGTGGGTTTTGACCAAAGCATGCTTATCTAGACCAGAAAAGAAAAAAGGGAAGGCTAAAAATGAGAAAAGAAAGAACAAGGAAAAAGCTGAAATAAAAAGCTTGATTCAAAAGAAGAAAAATCTGAAATATATGAAGAAGTCTAAGAAAAAGCTGTCTTTAAACATGTAAGTGTGGGGAACTTGTGTGGGTGTCAAATTATTTTAAACTGCTGTTACTGCAGTATACTTTTTTCCCACAGCCAATCAAAGAAAACCATGCAGCAGGTCTTGTTGGCACATAAGTCAGAAGATGAAGATGCTGCCAAACCTATGAATTACGATGAAAAACGACAGTTGAGTTTGGACATAAATAAACTCCCTGGAGATAAGCTTGGGAAAGTAGTCCATATAATACAGTCAAGAGAACCTGCACTGAGGAACTCTAACCCTGATGAGATAGAAATAGACTTTGAAACTTTAAATGCTTCAACACTCAGAGAACTAGAGAAATATGTAGCAACCTGTTTGAGGAAGAAACAAAGAAAGCAGGGTATGTAGCATAAACGTTTTTAAAAGCCCACTAGATTTGCTTTCTGGTTTGCTTTCATGTTAACTTCTGTTTCCCATGCAGCTAAAAAACCAACAAAGTTGAAAGAAGAACTTAATTCTGAGAGGAAACAAGATCTAGAGAAGAGACTACTGGATGTCAGTGGTCAATTAAACCCAAAGAAGGAGAGCTTCAAGAGTAATGTGGCTCTTACTTTTACTCATTTGCAATGGAAATAGCTTAAAGTGGAATTCTTCCCTTGGGCTTCAGTCCTGTTAGGCAGCTGGGGACTTTCTCCTCAGAATAGTTGGGGTCTTAAGCTTCCCACTGCTAGTCTCAATATTCTTTCTATGTTGAGTGAGCTGGAGTCACAGCAGCAAACTTGGTCAGTTACTTGTACTGTCTAAAGCAGCTTCCTTATTCCTGCACCTAATACTTTATTACAGGTAAAGATGGTAACAGCTTCAGAAGTCAAGAGACACTGAACAATTCCCTTATGCTAATATATGAAAACGTGGTGGGGTGTGTGGAGAGTCACACAGTCTATTTGTTTGCAATTCATTTTCTGTGGTTTAGAGATGCAAGAATAACCAAGTCTAGTCATACTTGTTAGGTGGCAGTGTCACTAATGCTGTCATGCTAACAAAACTTGTGTATCAGTGACAGGGAATGCTGTGTTATCTTAGGCTTAAGGAAGTGTCCTAGGAGAATCAATTCAGTTTTTCAGGCAATAATGCATTTCAAGATCAAAGCCAGAAAATCAGTGCATACTTGAGCTGCACACTTACTGATGGTTCTCATCAGGGGCTGAGAATGGATCAATGCTGCTGATGCTGCTTTGTAAGTCAAGCTGTTCCTCATTAAAATAGTGAGTGCTATTATTGCCCTCCACTGGATATCTATTTAGCTCCTATGTAAAACCAGGTAGCTGAAATGATAGAATCAGCTCTGGAAGACACAGGGACACTTGTATCCAGCATTAGCTCAGTCAGGTCTTCCTGTCTGGTATACATAATAGCTTGAAAATATCCTACAGAGAAAAGCTTAAAGAAGCAGCGGAAATCAATTATGAAGTATATGTTGTGAGGAGAGGGAAGAAGCTGGCTAGGAAATCTTTACAACTGGTATCTGGCTTGTTTACAAGAGCTAAATCTGGACTTGTGTCCAGGGAAAACAGGTATCCATGTCACTTCTCATTTTCAAAGCTTCCATCAGAGCAAAAACTTTGAAAGAGATTTGTCTGCAAAATCATTATAAGCTGAGTTAGATCAACCCTGTAGATGCAAAATAGTCAGATGGTGGGGAGGTGGCAAAAGATGGCAATTTGGGAGTACACGTGGTTAGGGAAAGAAGAGCTGGCTGTAGATAAAGAACTCTGCATCCAAGTCTGGCAGCAGCAACATGCACAGAAACAGGCTCTTAACAGCAGGAAAGCTTATGGGGGAAAATTGTTTGAATTGTGTAAGACTGTATAGTTTCAATCTACTTCAGAATTGTAAATTGTGTGACTAAAGCTTCTCCTTGGGTATTTCATTCATTTAACTAGCTTGCTGCTGGTAAATCTCACTCCTCTCCTTTCTAGAGGCAGGCCTTTGTTTTCAAGTCCACTGCTAAATGGACAGTAGACAAGGAAATGAAGTAAGATGAATTCTTACGTGGGAGAATAGGCCTAACAAGGTTAATCCTTGTCTTGTATATGAAGAATGCTCCACTGCAGGCTGCTCTGAATTCTTTCTTTTCCTCCCGCAGTTGAAAACAATGCTGAGTCAAGTACTGGGCCAAGCAGACTGAGTGACAGCAGCAGCTCCTCAGATTCTGGCAGCACTAGCAGTGATTCTAGCTCCTCAGATAGCAGTGACTCTGAATCAGGTTAGAAAGCTTATTTTTGTGTTTGTGTAGGCAAAATATCTCTGTTAGCATCTACTGTTCCACATGCTTGACTAAAATCCTTGATATCTTTGGTTTGCTCCATTTTGAAGGCTTAATTCCAATGCTATGAAATTAATGCCTTAATACTGAGATTCCAGGTAACACAAAACAAAACCCAAGAACAAAACAACCAAACCCTGCTACATCCATTCAACTTACAAGTGAAAATCTTTAGGGACCAAAATAAGCCAGCAAAAGGTCTGTGTATCTAACCTGGACACCTGACTATTGGGCTATAGCTTATTCATGTAGCTTTGATCCCTTTCTGAAAGTGTGATTCGCTGTATTTTCATCTTCAGGTCTGTAGCATGAAGGGTGACCTGAGCAAGAAAAGTGCCTACAGCATTAACTGTAGAGCCAAAATCCACCCTGGTGCTTAAGCTGTTTCAAGCTTGTTTAAAGGATATTACATCTCAGAACACTGAATTATGTTTCTCTGTACACAGAACTCTTTAGTTTTCTGGGACAGAATGGATCTGCCAAACTGGAGGTCTACAGTGTAGACCTCCATATGAGGTATAAGGTGAGATGAATGCTCAACTCTCTGCAGCGGGGGGAAACAAACACAGTGAATCAATGGCAATGAAGACCTTGATCCTGCAGGAATCTTTGTGGTCTCTTTTTAAATCTGGGAGAAGTTCTCTAAACAGATCAAGCTCAAGTCAAAGTACCACTGCAACTCACACCTTGTATGTGTGAATAATGAAACATATGTCAATGACTGATTTGGTTTTTTTCCATCCCCCTTTTTCTGCCCACCTCGCTGTATTTACAGTTACAGAAACCTGCTCAAAACAGACTGGAGCCAGGCAGAACTGTCCAGCTTCTGTGGAAAAGTCTAAGGTAAACCTGGCTGGAATGGATATCATTTTTTTGCCCTAAACAAATAACAAAGTAATTTCACAAATAACTTTGTTAAACAAAGTTATTTTTTAACATACAATGGTACTAGAAATGATGCAACTTTATCAGGAAATAATGAATATGGCTTGAATGCTATTTGTTTTGTAGGACTGATTGATATGAAGATGTCACATGAGCTGTTTGTTAAAAGTAGCTTATGCATCTGTACAGGAACAGATATACTGGGAGAACTTCTGAGGCTTTTACCTTTTATAATCATTGTGGTGACTATGTTTGATGAAGGGCAGAATGCTCCGCATACCCCACCCACCCCCAAAAAAGGCAAACACTCTCCAAATCAATCTCTGAGTATAGAATTGACCTAAAAAACAGTGAAAGCCCCACTTAAATGTTTTTTAATCTATTAATAACCTCACTTCTACACCTGAAAATAAATAAATTTTACAATATGCCACTTATTTTCAGGATACTTTAATATTGCTTATTGCTATGGTATTATTAGAAATAACAGCAGTTTTATCTAGAAATAATTCTTAATGCCTCTCAGGTTGAATTGCTCTATTCCTGTATTATACAGTGGGTGTTATTTCTTGTCAAGGTTAGCTGCCTTTAACAATTTCCCTTGAAGCTACCAGAGACAGAGACCTTGAATTTCAAAGCAAAATCACAGCAAAACCTTCATTCTTCTTGCAACAGACTTGCTTTCCCTTAAAGTACTGGAAACTAGGCTGCAAATTTATTATTCAGCTGCTCCTTCTGCATCTTCATAAGCAAAGACTCGGGGAAGGAATTATGCAACACCCTCTTTTTGCTTCAGAACTGCAGCCTCTGCGGTGACAGACAGACAGCAATAAACTTGACAAAACAGGAGCCAGGAAATGAGCTTCAGCTTGGTCAGTCGTAGCAGCCCCTTACTGACCTTCTGAGTAGCAACAAACATCGTACTTGAAATCCTCATATTACATTTTGTTCTCAGGGGTTTTCTGTACCTGTCAGACCAAGGCAGTGAGTGCACTTTACCTCATGGCTTTTTGTCATCAAAACTCTTAGGAAATGATGGATCAGTATCACAATCCAAGGAGTACTGAATCCAATAAACAGTGGAAATGGGTAGTGGTGGGAAAAGAGGGTCAAATAGCTATTTTAAAAAATTGGCTGTGTTAACTACTGCGATCTCTTTATAGAGAATACCACTTTGTTTACAGAGGACATCCTGCAATGCTGTTCTGCAAGCACAGCCCTCCTCTCTTACTAGTAGCTTGCAAAATCATGGATCATCTGAACTGCAGCAGCTACCTCCCAATGCACTGCAAAGGCTTCAGTGTAGATCACTTAATCCATCAGAAGAAAATGCTCAGACTCTCTCAGGTAATACCTTTATGGCTATATTTGTCTGCTGAGGAAAGAAGGGGTGTCAGGATGCCTGTATTGCCCAACAAGCTTATCTCAGAGTTTTGGATGTTAGCAAGTGGATAACTGAAAAAGTCCTTTCAGGGTACAGATTACAAAGGAGATTGATGTAAATTAAAGCAGGGCAGCACTGAGCACTGGCTAGGGGGTTCTGATTACTGGGCTACTTGTGGTGGGGCAGAGTAGTGTCAAAACCAGGAGGTGTTCATGCTTTCTTCCAATGAGATGGAAAAGGATATCTTAAGGAACTTGGAGTTACAGGAAGTGCTGAACACCTCAAGGTAGGAATTAGATGCTTAAACCCACCCCTACTATCCAAGTTCATGACTGAAATGCCTATCAGCTGAATGTAAGGCTTGGTTCTGTAGTCCTCTGAATTGACTGTTGTTGTCTAGACACTTCAAATACATGAAGTTGCTTAGGAACTTGACCCAAGGAGCTATTCTTTTCCCTCCCTCATTTCAAAAAGTCTAATAATGTCAGATACTTCTGAGATTTTGGTAGAAGACAGCATGAACTGATAGCTGATTAACTGAGAAATCAATTAAAACCTAATTAAAAACAATTCTCTTAAATCATGGGGCTAGAATACATATCTTCATACTGAGTTGCTCCGCAGATCTAAACAGTGACCTAATTTTGAGATGTAGGACTGCATTTTGCATGGTAGGGGAAAAATCATACCCTACTTCTTTCTCAGGTATAATCTCAGCTGTACCTGCTCTGCATGATGCTCCAGACCAGCAAACTCCTCAGAGTACTCCAAAGACAAATCAGTCTTCTGTCACCCACTCCAGAAATGCTCTTCCAGAGGTGAACACATGCTTCTCTCCAACGAATTAATTTCAAACAGCATCTTTAAAGCATGTTCTTACCCTTTAAATAAGATGTAATATAATACTTCAAGCTTGAATTTGATGTGATGAAGGCCATTTAAGGTTTTACAACAAAAGTTTTCTAAAACCCCAATAACAAAGCGATTCTTGCCCTTTAACAGGGAATTACTTCATTGCCTATTGGCTGCAACACAAAAGGAAAGTTTGGCTGATCAAGTTTATAGTGTACTGTAAAGCTTATTTTATTTCTTTTCAGGGCTATAGCTTGAACTTAAGTAACCCTTGCACACTTACAGGTTAAAAACCCACCCTGTAAACCAACAGCTTTACAAAAGAGGCAGATTATAAAGTGTGTTTTGGTTTTGTAGAAATACCAGTTTCACGAACTCAGCAATATTGAGGGTCTAGAGGCTATACTGGAAAAGTGTTTTGCTTTTCATACCTTTTCCAAAAGCTATGGAAAGTGGGGCTTTCAGGGTCTAGATGAGGTTGTAAAATATTTAGTCACTGTTCATTTCTGTCTTAATACGTTTCTGGAGAGTATCCTGGTTAGAAGGGCCTCTGTGGAACAAAGGAAGTTATTGATGTTACTGCAGCATGATCACTTCCCTCCTATGATGATTAATAATCTCTCTGAATGTGGTTGAAAATTTAGTTGCTTTAATCGGGCTGTAATAGCTTTCTTTTTGGCAATGGATAGAAACTACCTTTTGAATCTATGAGCACAAGAATGTGTCCTGCAATTAAGGATGAAAAGCAGCTCACCCTTTCCTATTGGTGTCCACTGTGCAAGGTAGCAGGTAATGCCAATTATGACTCAGTTTTGTGCAGCACTGTCCTCAGTTCAAGGGATTACCACACAGAGTAATCTTGCACAGAGAAAAAATACCACTGCACTGAAGATCACAGCTACCCTTTACCCTGATCCACAAGCTAGAGTGCAGCAACTGGCTTTATGACAAGTTCATTCTGCTGTACAATGTTAAGGGTTAAAGATCCTGTATCAGTTTCTCATGCTCTACCCACTCCATCACTTGGGATTGCTGAGCAGTGCATATTCTAAATGTGAACTCCTGATGTATGAACTTGCTTTGGTTACCATAATATGAATGAAATCTATTTCTTTCCTGGTGTTTACAGAAATTAGAGCTGCAAGAATTTACTGCTCTAAGCTTCTAAACCTTTAGTCCTGATGCTGTGTGATAAGAATCCTTATGTGCTAAACACAAATATTATGAATAACATATTTTGAAGTCTAGCTTCTCTTCTAGGTATCCAACACCATTTTCCAGATTGACAATGCTGACTGGAGTAAACAAGCTGAGCAAACAAGATATCTAGACAAACCAAATAAACTTCAAAGTGAGACCAGTGTGAGAACTGCTGCTTTAATATCCATAAGTCAAGAACCAAGTATGTAATGTCATAATAAAAACTGTAACCATTATCAGGGGAGCAAAGTTAAAAATGTATATGAAACTGGTTTAAAGAAATACATTGCTGAACACTTGTACATTAATCAGTGTGCAGAATAATGGTGGGTGTGCAGTTTTCCCTTGCTCTTTTTGATTTGATGCTTTAAACAAAAAAGACTGAAATGAAACTGATCTCTGGTTCTTGTTCTGTGTTAAAATATATAAAGAAAATTACTTTTTTATTTAAGAATTTAGTTTTCTGAATGTAGTACTAGGGATAAGTAACCCAGTCTTCCATGAAGTTGGAGACTCGATGCTTCAATCTGTTGGACTTCACTGGCCTTTAAAATGTCTTCTGCTGAAGCTTCATGGAGTTCTTTTCCCAGGACACGTTGTGTGTATTTTGAGTTATTGTCTTTGGGTCTTGGTGACAAGGATCTGACAGTAAATCAATGCCAAAGAGACTTTCCCTATGGAATAAACTTGCAATTATTACAAGAACTTGGTCCTCTGAAAGCTGCATTCTATACTTCATACATATTTCAAACTAAAGAATTGACTGAACATCCATGCTCTGTGTCCAGCATTACCAGATGCGATTGTTTTGGTTTCTCCTTTACTCTTTGTCCTCTAGAACACCTCTCGAGGGAGGGAAGAAGCTTCTGAAAACTTGATGAAATTAAAAGGCAGAGCCTGTTCACTGATGACTCTCTTTTTTTTGCTGAAGAATAATGCTAAGTAGTTGCGGTGTATTAAAGCAATTCTAAAAATGGAGATTTAATGCTCCATGAATTTCTATTCAGTTTAGGGTCTTAACACACCAAGCCGTACATATACTGACCCCCTTTGCTTAGACTCGCAGCAGCTGGAACTGGTCCATGGCTTCAGCTAGGGATTTTCACTTCTAAAGTTTTGAGGCTGTGAGGTCTTTCTGAAACCCCCTTTTATGACAAACTGGCTGAGGGTTTGATACTTCAGAATTCTGGATTCAAACATTCAAAAACTTATCCTTTGCATAATAAAAAAAAGCCCGCATGTTACCTGAAGGTTCTTATTAAGCATTTACCTAAACACTGAAACATCTCAAACTACAGTATTAGATAAGATAAAATGTGTTGTTTGTCTCTGTTTTGAAAGTAGTGTTTGGGGTTTTTTTTCCCTCAAATAATAAAGAAGTAACAGCATGGAGTATTTGTGCATCTGTAGGGTACTGGAAATGTGAGGACTGGTCCTTGATGGCTGACCTATTTGCTTTTTAAAAAAATAGGGTTGAGAGCTTTAGGTGAAATGCGTTTGTGCGATCAATCAAGTACTCTTAAATAATCAAAATTATTAAATCAAAAGGACAGAGGGCTAGGTGGTGAGGGGAGGAAGTGACTAAGTGGCAAAGTGCTGTGTTGAGGCTTTCCGACCAAACTTTTAGAGCATTCTGCTGGGACCTCTCCTAGAATTAACCAGGAGTTAATTTCCCATCTACAGTTGAGCTAACTATACTTTTTCCTGCCCAAAAGTGGAGAGAAGTGGTCCAGTTCAACTTAAGTTTAGAAAGTGTTTGGGAAAATTTCCATCTTTCTGAACCAAACAATACACTGCAGCGTAAGCTTTTAAGTCAGTTCCTGGAATGACTAAAGTTTGGGTTTTTTTCAAATTTAAATGATAAGTCCATAAAATCAACATGATTAAAAAGTCCTTTCTAATTTTTCCATCAGGTCATTGTATACCCGATGATAAATGTAATGATAAAAACATACTAGAGCCAATGTCTGAACTTCTTCCAAGAAAGGTAAGTGTTGCTCAAGTTCTATTTGAGAAGAGGCTGAGTTTACTTCTGAGGTCGAATAACTCCTTGACCTGGGATCTCCTCTAAAAATCTGTTCTTTTACGATTGAAGTATTTAGCCTATAATAGGCCTTGGCTATTGTTATAATTTGTACAGATTTATCTCATTTTTAGTGCTAAGAGCAAACAAATCTATGGACTCTCTTCATTTCAGAAGGTGAAGTATATAAGATATGTTTATATATATATTAAAAATAATACGCCCATATTGTCATATTAAAATATGGCTTGATTAATCTAGTTTTAATATTTAAACAAGGAATTAGTGTTCCTTGATCTAGTTCTGATATCCAAGTTATTAGTGTGCTTTCCCTTGCTGATCCAGTAACAAAAATAAGAGTAGTGTGGAATATAGTCTTGGCGCTATTAGAAAACCTATTCTGAAATAAGACAAAGCATTTTTAATGACTAAAGGTATTTATGACAGTTAAGCAAAATATTTCCTAGCATACATTAAGTTATCTTAAGTGGAAGGACAGAGACAATTTCTTATCTACTAAATTCTTCTCATGTAATCAGCTATTTGAAAACATTATATCAAAATTACTAATAATGGATCATGTCAATCTCTGGACCCAATAAGTTTTCTATATCATCTGTTGAACTAAAATGTTTCTAGGGTTTTTCTTTAGGCACTTAGCTTTCAAAAACCTATTAACTAACATGTTGAATTCAATTCCAAAAATATCAATTTTCTTCATAAGGACATGCTTCTACTAGAAGCAGGATTTCTGAAGAATGCTGGTTTTATTCTGGTTTATGCTGTGAAGAAAATGCCGCAGGGGAACAAACAAAACCCACAAGCCTGATATAAAACTATTGTTACGTAAGGATTATGTATAGAGAATAGATGGATGTTCTCTGTATTAAAACCTTGTCAATAGACCTTGTGTAAACTCAGCCTTGTGAATTCACGTTTTCTGAAATGAAAAAGTGGAGAGGTAGACTTAAATGGTAAGAATAGCTACAAATGCTAATGATTGCTGGCATATTGCCAAAGACACTCAAAGTTGTTGAGAATGCTTATCAAAGTCTGCTCACATTGCTGTATTTTCACTAATATCCTGCCAAAGGAAGGATATTTTGGTGTCAATATTTCCAAATAGGCTCAGCCAAACAACACTGTGCTAATGTAAGAATTAAGCAGGTAAAAGATGTCAGTAGTTGCAGAGTGTTTTTTCCTCTTCTGTGTTTTCCTTTTTCTAATAACTTCAGGATACAGAATTTAAGACGATAGATTCCTGGGTAAGCCTATGTAAAACGATGAAGCTTCCGGCTCCAATAAAAGCCTCTGCTGAGAGCTTCAATCAATTCAGGGATGCAGTATTAAAGAGGAGTGGGCAAGTGCAGGAGTTAAAAAGGCCTCTGGTGCAAGCCGAGAGGGAGCTGCAAAATCTTCCACAAGAAAACAAAAGGTTTGTAACCACATATGTTTAAGTATTTTTCTGGGGTTTGGCTCTGTGGTATACTGGGTGGCTTAGTTATTCAGGAACAAGTGTTTTGGATTAGGTAATTGCCACAGGTCAGGTGAAGCAGGGGAGCCATACCACTCTAAGCACAACTGCACATCCAAAATGCTGTTAGTGAGCTTACTGTGCTTCTGGATTTTTTTTTTTTTTTTGGATGGAGGGGTGTTTGATTTCTGATTGGGCACTGAGGTGAGGGGTTTTGGTCCCCTGGAACATCCAATGACTCTGATCATGACCAGAGTTCAGATTTGTCTTATTTTCCTTATTGCTCTCCTAAGGGGATACAGGATAACATAGTCTTTGAGAGTATGGTGTTAACAGAGTTATATAGGGGTTCCAGTGTGCACCGCTTCACACAGTAGAATTCTTTGCATTGCTATAGAAAAGCACCTTCAATAAGCCCCTGCTGTAGTATTCTTCCCTAGTTGTTTGCAGCTCCCTGCTTTAGGGAGTGCCCTGAGGTCTATGGTCATGCTGAGTGGGATAGGTGACTGCCTACTAATTACTGCATTGCAGTAATAGAAAAATATATGGAGTTTGTTTGCCACCTTTTGGAAACTGTGTTTGCAGTATTTCCCTCTTCAGCAGTCTTGATTTTTCTCTTGTGTGTTTGACCCTGTGAAAGATAAATCTGAGCTGGTTCCTAAATTCTCCTGCACTTGCCCGTTCCTGGTCGGATTAAAATAAGTCAGTTGTTTGGATTGCTTTATTTTAATAATCAGAGCACTTGGAAGACTTAAGAGTATAATCCTGGTTCAGAAGTTAGTGAAATCTACCTCAACTAATTGAAGAGGATGAAGGTAGAAGAAAAACATCACAGGCCAAGAAAGTAATAGAAAATTAAGAATTTCAAAGCAAGTGTGTGTAAATTTTGTGTAGCACATCTATAAATCCTACATGCATACAGATCAGAAATGGGACACAGGAAACATGAACCTACTACAATCCAACAGCTGTGTGCATGTAACTCTTGTGTAGGAAAATCACTGTGAGACAATGTGAAAGAGAACCACAGTTTAAGTTCTAGGCACTGATTTAAATTATTTGCAGAATTTTAGTAGGTTGTTATGAAAAAAAAGAACTTTTATCCTATACTGATTTCTTCTCCTGTCTTTAAAGGGGCCATGAAAGCACAGGATTGGATGCCATGGCAGCAACAGCTTGTGAGCTTGAAAAAGAAATACAGAAGAGCAAACTGCCCAAAGCTCAACAACATATTCTTGATCAAGACCGTAACTTGGCTAGAAAAATGGAACAAGAACGCAGGAGGAAAGAAGCAGTAAGTTGCTGACTCTTCCTACATGATTTTCTTTCAACTTTACTAGAGAATAAACAAATATTAGGTCAGGTCCTTATTTCAAAGGATCTGAATGATTGAAAATGACAGAACTATACTACCTGAAAAGTTGGTCCAAAAAATCCAACAGGAAACTCAAACTACGTCTTCAAGTAACATCATATGAAAAGCTATCTGCTTGGTCCTATTACTCCCATAAGCTTAGAATAATTGTGTGGTAAAATAAAATTCTGAAGAGGAGTTCCTGCCCTCTAAATAATTTCAAACTTTGAGTCTGGCAAGCTCTCCATCCTCTTTAACATGTTCCATGTCAACAAAAGTGCTACTCATACTGTTCTGGAGTTAAATACCAAGCCTGAGCCTTTTTAAAACTAACTCGTTTTATTGGTGAAAGTAATTAATGTTTTTAATGGCTACCTTTTTTAGATTAAACATTTTTTTTAAAATTCATAGTGTTGTACAATGGAAAGTAAGTACCAGTGTGAGACCATGCTGGATTCAGATAAGTTTGACTGAAGCTTTCATCCTTCAGCTATTTTCTGAAGGCCTCAACAACAAGCACACTCAAATTTGTCGTAACAGAGAAGCCATACATTTTTTGAGAAGATGCTTTTATATTTTTTTCTTAAATCATTAAGGATTTGACCTGCATAGTATCCATTAATGTCTGACTGCTCTGAAAAGACACTTGTTTTCTTTCTTGCAGACAGCTTGGATAATTGATGTGAATCTGCAGAGAGACATTATGGCATCTTTTGAAGAATATCTTGAGTGAAAGCAGTAGTTTATATAGAATTTAACTTCAAACTACTACAAATAGCACAATTTTGTACTAGTTAGGCTCTTAAATGTTAAGAGCACTTTCAAGATCTTCTCTAAAATGCTTTGTATTAAAAGCTTTTTCATTAATACCTGAAGTGTCACAAGATGTATTTTTTTACTGCTTGTTTATAACATGTAATCTAGTCTGCTGCATAGTAGAATGGAGTTGTTAATTTAATTACAGTTTCATCTGTTGTGTATATATGGTATTTAAAAAATTATTTTTACTTTACTGTGACACATATGCACAAAATCTGGGCTGTGACAAAAAGATCTCTCTAATAGTGATACTGTCTAAGGGGTGTGTAATATTACCTGTAATCATAAAAAAAGCTTCCACAAATTCTATAATTTCAGCAGTAAATCTTATGTACTTGCATGCCCTTTAAGGCCCAGATGTGTTTAATGTATTTTACGTTAACATAACATTTAGCTAAGGGTGCAAACATGTTTACCACATAGTTCTAGTTCTTCTCAGGAAGAAATCATCTAAAACAACCGGCTCCAGTTTGAAAGATTTTCTGATTAATGCAAGGTATTATCAATGTTGAAAAATTGTCTGAGGTAGAAACTGGAATGTAAAAACCATACATTCTTGTTGATTATATACAGGGACTAATGAAACATTGTTTTATAGAATTAATACCAAAACACAACATGTATTACAGAAATGCTGGGTGGAAGGGGCCCCCTTCAGACAATCTAGTTCAGTAGTCTTCAAACCCTTTCTGTCATGTACCCCATCATTTAAAAATTTTAAGCATGGACCCCGAGACATGTATATTTATTAATTTATAAGTTATATACAACATTTCACTGTACTAGTATATTTTTTATATTACATTATAATATTTTTAATTTCCGTTTTTATTTTTAACCCTGTTTATTTAATGTTGCTTAATTATTATTTTATTTTGTAATTTTAAAAAATTGTATTCAATATTTTTTTCCCACACTCCACTTTGGAGACTACAAAACTCATTGAGCCTCCCACTCAAAACTCCCTCCCTACCGAGAACTTCAATTTATCAAGTTCCTGGAATAAAAGCAAAGCTAACACTGCCAGTTGTGGTGAGGTTCTGCCACAAACAACCCAACTAAGTGAGCTAAGTGAACAAAACTTCCTACAAATAACTGAATTTTCAGGGAAAGACAAAAAATTGCTTCTAAATTCAAAAATGCCAGCTAAAGCATGCCCAGAAATTGTAGCCTGGTCTTTCAGGTAGCAGGTTGATAAGTTAGTGCTAGATCCAATATATTTATTCAACAATAAAGTAGTTGTGGATCTTCAAATTCTGCCATTGCTGGATGGTATTATTTCATCCAATAGCACCAAGAGTGTATATGACAAACAGTCAGATTGGGCTATCACCCTTTGCAATGCCTAGGGATGTCCTGGCCTGGAGGCACGTTCAAGTGTAGGCTGTTTGGGAGATTTGAGTGCTTGGCTAGGACAGGGATTTGGGACGAAAGATGGCCTGTAATGTAAAGTGGTACTGTTAGGATGCCTTTCATATCCACATCAAAAGTGACCTGCCTTCATTTGTAGTTTATATATTGCTAATAGCTATTTGTCCTGCAATAAAATACTTCAGTTTACATCTAGAACTTCACATCTACCTTGCTGTCACTTGGATATATTTTCTCTCTGGCTTAATGCAAGCGCAAGACCTCTTGCTTTGGAAATAGGAGGTGACAGAGGGAAGGGCAAAAATTCCTTCTGAGCATTTCATCCATTCTATACATCTATATGGGCATTGCTGGTAGGAGCTGGTGCTTTTGTCCCTTCAAAAACTAATTCCAGCTTCCATGACTCTATACTGTCATGACAGCTTAAAGTCGCAGTGTCAGTGCTGCTAATGCTAATCTGATAAACCCTTTATTTGCAACCTCCAAGTCACTTGGAGAGGATAATCAGTTCCTGTCTCCAGACAGAAGGCTGAATCCAGAGGTAAGGGAGAGGGCCTCCAAATGTGAGTAACAAGCCTCTAAGGACTGTTCGCCCAAAGCCGTGACCACACTCGAAGAAGCAGGAATACCACTTGTGTAGATGCCCCCTGCAAACAACAAGCTGCTTTAAATAAACTGTCAGTTACCTAACAGTTAAAAGGTGTATTAAGTTCTGTTACACCAATCATTTACCTTCATCATTTGTGAAAACAGCTGCTTTACTGTGTCACTTGTATACTTGTGTCTATGCTAGTAGATTGTATCTACAGATAAATGAAAGGTAAGATAGCTACTAGCTTTAAGAAGTTCCTCTGTCACTAAAAAATGGAATATGGTAAATTTCTTACTAGCAACTTACGAGTCGGTCAGGCTGGAGGCCGAGACAGTGATGTGCAAAGTTGTCCTCTTTTGTCTCTCAGAGAAACAGGATTAGTTGAGCTGACAAAAGATAAACAGGCAGATGGCACTTTATGGAGGGCAAAGCACACTGTCAAAGCACGTAAGACCATCTGCCCTGGGATTGGTTTGGCTTGGCACTCATTAGAACAATAATTTAGAGCAGAACAGGACATGAGAAAATCAAAATATTACGAAGACAGAAAAATAATCGTTGGGGCTCTCAATTTCTCGTATTCATATGACGTATGTAGAAGATTCTAAGCTTTCTTCTGCAAAATCTTGGAAAACGTGTGGAAGGTATTTGCCTCGTACAAACAGGTTTGCCACATATGTGGACAGTGTGGTCCTAGAGTACAAAGTCAATGTTCCTGAATAAAAGAGGAATTCTATGGCTTCCTTGGAAAACAGGACAGCTAAAGTGGCACAGGTGGAGGTGCCCAGAAATGCTGCATTAGGGTGCGCAGCAATTTCATTGTGCAAACACTGCTCAGAACTGTTGGGTCACCAGCACTACCTTCCTCCCAGCTCTGATACCAGATCCATATCCAATACCTGAAGATGGTATAGCTAAACTCCATAGCCAACAGGTTTGTATAATTTAGAAGTTTGGCATAAAACTATTGAGGTAGTTAGTGATGTATAACATAAAAACAGACTTAGTTCTATTCTTGTGAAAAAAAATGGCTCTGCTTCTTTCTTTGTACAAGAACTACTGCATAGCTTGGCTAAATACCTTTGTATAATAAGGCACATCATGGTTCCATCTTTATTCCTTCTTGTATTCTAGATGACTACTGGAATTTTGTGATTGCTGTGCCTAAACCATCACTAGGCTTTCATCAACCTTTCTTTGGAGGCAAGTGAAAGCTTGTGGTCAGTTCCAGGATTTCAAATGTGTTTTCCAATCTTTCTTAGGGGATGTTTTCTAGTAATTCATTCTGATTACTCATTTATTAAGAAATTTGATGGCTACTGTGATATAAACAACAGCATTGGTTGTTTTGCTCCTGCCAAACTTCCTAATTTATCTAACTGGGTCACTGGTTTACTGAGGTGCACTTCAGGGAAAATTCTGCTGCTGCTCAGTCTGGTATTGAGAAGTTGCAAAGGCTTCTTCCCTACACGAAAGGTCATTAGCACAAAGTCTGATGCATAAGAAATTAGCTGTATGCTAATCCTAGGGTTGGCGGTGTGAGTAATCTGAGCACGAAGGGAAAGCTCAAGCTCGGTAGGCATGATTCATGTAATCCTACTGGAGTCTGCAGAGGCCGGTGTCTGAACTGAATCATCTGCTTCTGATGTTCCTTCTCTTCTTGCCCAAGAGAACGAAGGAGCCTTAAACTGCCCTGCGCCTTTTCCCCCAGCAGACTGATAAAGCTCCTGACCTTCAGTTTGTAAGGCTTGTGTTCAGACAACGAGCAGGGATCATGAACAGTGTTTTTCAGCATTGGCAGCTGGTGTAGGTTGCTGGTATTTCATTTGTGTTATTGATAACAGGAAGCTTGGCAGCTTTTTACAGCCACTTAAAGATGTTATCTTTAGTAATAGAAAATAAATTCAGATTAGGGTTTTGGAACTTGTTTAAACTTTTTAATTCATGAAAATGCAGTAACAGGCCATTCTTTATAACATTCCTTTCTGCTGCTTTAGTTCATTTTACTTGATTTTCTAAAAAAGAAAAATTTTGAACTTGTTGAAACCAGCATTAATTCTGTCACTGCCTTCAACGGGCCTAGGATTCAACACCAGTGTCTATATTTGTAAGCCTGAATTTAGAACAAGTAGGAGAAAGCATTTGGTATATTACAGACAAAAGTCATCTACAAGCTGTGTTCCATGCATAGTGAAAAATTATATAAATTCTGTCTGCATACATGCTTATCCAATTTTTTAAAACTCTTTTTTTTAAAGCTCATTGAATTACACATCTTACAGTTAACAGATGGATGGTGTCTTTGTACGAGAGACTACTTGCACTGCTGGACAGAGCAAAAATATTTCTTGGAAGTTAAGTTCTAATCCTACACACTCATCTGGACGAAAAACAAATTTTGTTTTTCATTAAATTCAAGTAAAATTTGGCAACCCTGCTCTCTTCAAATGGCTAGAAGCTGCATATAGGCCTACATATTTGCTGTGACTCTCATGTGGCCTCCAAAAGTCTTGAATCTGCCTGTATCCTCTAGTCTGAGAAGCAAAGGATTAGGAGTAAAGGAGAGCAGGCCATGCAATGAGTTAGATCAGGATTTGACATGCAAGCTCAATCATAGTTTTCTGGTGGTCAGCAAATACCATGTCCACATTTTGTTCTCTTCTAGAGCTAATAAACTGTAATTTCTTATAACCTGCACTTTTATAACCTGTAAAATCAATTGCTTCATATAGTTACACTTTTACTTACAGTTTTGGGTTATGTGAACCATTCTAGTTTTAAATTACCCTTTACCCTGCATATCAGTAGGTTAATAGGAGACAGACTCGAGCCTTTCTTCTTACCCTGGCATCTGTGGCCCTGTATGAGACGGTGACCCCTTGGTGTATGCTTGTAGTGATTTACTAATGGGCAGGCAGGGGATTGTTCAGCCTTCGTCAGCCCTCAGGAGTTGAGATATCTATACAGAGTAAGTTACGTTTAGGCAATTACACTGATACCCTTTCACGAAATACTCATTAGTATTAGCATATAATAAGTAAAATTGTAATACGTTTACAAAATCACCTCTAAATGGGTAATAGTGAAGGGGCAGTGACAGAATGCAGTCTTGAAAAGCACTACGCTGCAAGCACATAGCCCCATGCCTATCACTATCCACCTCTGGCACGGCAATAAGGTAAGGGCGCTCAAGGGCGCGCTCGGAGTGTGCGGTGCGATCGCTGCCGGGGCCTGGGGCAGGCACGGCGGCGGGTGGTCCGCCGGCCGCGGGCGCGCTGCTCCCAATGACATTCCGAGCGCGTTCCGATGTGTCTGGGGGCTCTGCCGGAGCGCGCAGGTGACACAGCCGCATCCCGTCGCCCCAGGGAAGGCTTCTCCCTCTTTCGCCGCCAAATATCTGGGGAGCAGAGCCCTCCTTGGCCGAGCCCTGCGCAGGCGGGCGCGACTCCGGCCGCAGCGCCGCCGCCCCCGAGGCGCCGCCTGGGGCCCGGCGAGCTCGGGCCGTGCGGGGC
>VZRV01003482.1:1288395-1306199 GCA_013398115.1 Falcunculus frontatus
CCGCTCCCGGTGCCTCCACTCGGGCGGCTCCTGGCGGCGGCGGCGCTCCGAGCCCCTCCCGGCCGGCGGGGACGGCGGCTGCGGGGCCCGATGGCGAGACCCGGCGCTGCGTGCCCTCCGCCCGCCCGCCGGGTGATGGTGGCCGCCCGGGCGCTGCTCTTTTGGGCGCTGGTTTACAGCTACTGCGGGGTGTGCGCCTGTATCGCCGGGCTGCGGCTGCTCTGGAGCATCGGCCGGCGGCCGGGCGAGACCTTCCGCTGGGTGGTGCGGGAGAACCCCCCCTCCTGCCTCAACGACCCCTCCCTGGGCACCCACTGCTACATCCGCATCAAGGTAAGGGCGCGGGCGGGGGAAGCGGGCCCCGCTGGGCGCGCAGGCACCCACCCCCGCGCTGTGCATGGCACCCCTGCCCGCCTGCCCTGCCGTGTGGGGTGCGCTGTGCATGGCACCCCTGCCTGCCCTGCTGTGCTGTGCGTGGGCTGCGCTGTGCATGGTAGCCCTGCCTGCCCTGCTGCGTGGGGTGCGCTGTGCATGGCACCCCTGCCTGCCCTGCTGTGCTGTGCGTGGGCTGCGCTGTACATGGTAGCCCTGCCGTGCGTGGGGTGCGCGGACAGCCCGCCTGCCCTGCCGTGCGTGCTCGCACAGCTGTGCGCATCCAGCGCCTGTCCGCACTGCCCAGGGGAGCGGTGCCGTGCCCGGCCCGGCTGCGGAGCCTCAGGCCGGGAGGACGCGGGTCCCGGCTGGGCCGGGTGCGGAGCCCTGGGTGGGTGTTAAGGGGTTCGTCGGCCCCGGGTCTCCCGCAGTCCACCGCTCTCTGCACCGCCTCTGCTCTCCGGTATTTACGGCTTGCCCAGTTGCACCTGGGAGCTCGTTTCGTGCATCACTGTTACAGGGAAAATGTAGAGTAAGAAGCTAATTGCTGTCCCTCAGGTTGTTCAGTTTAAGCCACCAGTCAATTTCTGTACTTGTCTCGGGTCACTACCTGTGATTTGCTCCTTTACCAAAAGCTCTAAATGAAGTTATATTAGCTAGGTGTCTTTTGCAGTTATAGGTGAGCAGAGAATGCACAGCAAGTTTTGTCAAGTGCTATTTTTCATAAAATAAGCACAAAGATCTTTGTTTCCAGGGTTCTGTGCAGATGGTTTTGTGCCAGGCAGTACTAACATAAATTACTGAGCCTCAGTTCGTCGTGATTTGCTTGTTTTCTTTTGCTAACATCATTAGGAGGCATGTGTGGGCTTTTTCACTCATATGACATGTTCTTTTTTTCCTGTAGCACAAAGCAGTAAATGAACAGGCTGCTGGGGAAGAAGAGGGGTATGACAGTAATAGAAGAGCATCTGGGGGCAAATCGAATTGCTGTCAATATGACAGTCGATCACTCATTTCAGGAAATAAGAAACTCTTGCTGTTGGATAACAGCAGGCTAATGGATTACTTTTCAAACACATATATCCTACAAATCCATTCAGATTTCAATAAAACAAACAGTGTTAGAAAAGGTGGCAACATCCTATGTCTGTTCTGGGGGGTGGAAAAAAGGGAACAGCAGCAACTGAAAAAGTCGAGGATGGGCTTAGTTTGGGCCATGCGATATTTAAACTGCTGCTGTACAAGTGGCAATTGAATTTTCATGAGTAAAGGGGAGGTCCTTAAAAGCAATAAATAGATTAAAATAAAAACATGGAGGGTAAAATCCCAAGAGGACACTGACTGAAAGAAGCAGCATGGAGGAGGGCTTACCCCCTACTCACTAAATGAGAAACTGTGGAGACTGAGAAACTTCTACTTTTTTAAATAAAAAAGGATCAAAGGCAGAGTGATCTGGAGAATCATACAGATGATGTAATGGCCCCAAAATTTACTAGGAATTTACTTTTACCTCTAGGGACTTCAAGTTCATTGGCATCCCAGAGGTGAAATATCAGTTTAATTAGGGGCAAAACTGAGCAAAAGTCCCTATTATATCCAGAGCAAGAATAAAAAATCCAAATAGTTCCCTCTTCGGAGTCCTTTCAAGAATCAGAATATAAGTTAATGGTTTTGTAACTAGTTAGTGACTTATGAGATATCTCAGAGCATTTGAAGCATCTTTGGCAAGAAAACCTTTTTCATATGCATTTGTGATCCTTGCCCTGGTATTAGCTCTTGATGTGCAGCAAAGGCATGGGGTTTTTCTTTCTTTTTTGAAATAGCAGAGACAGTGCAGGCTTTGACATTTGTTCAGGAGCTGTACAACCCTCCTTCCTGCAGTTTCTTTCACATGACTTCTAAACAGTATTTTGTGAGCTAACTCCCAACTTCTGTATCCACATCTGTGTCAGAATTCAGTAAAACCTCTAAGTCAGAATCACAGTTTATTTAAATTCTACTGGATTTGACCTTGAGTCCGTGTAAACTTGTGTACATCCATTCAATTCAATAGCATTTCAGTGTTCAGCTTCTACAATAAGTAACTTGCCTGCTTGTAATTCGCGTAAGACCCATTTTCTTAAAAGATGCACCAGAAAAAGTGACTTTTGACAAGGCAGAAAGAAGATTATAACATTAAAACTTATTTTTCTGAAGCGAGTCTGGAACCTAGAACAGTAAAACCGAGCAAAAACTACTTGTTTTCTAGTTACTTAATTTTGATTGCTTTTGGTTGTTAAGAATCCACGTGGTCCTTTATCGTGCCAGAATGCAATGTGATGGTTTTAAATAGCTGCATAATCTTACCAGCTAACTGAAAGACTGAAAGTGCATTTAAAGTATACTGTGTTTTAAAGTCTTTCTGTAAAGCACATGACTGGTGTCTGTGTGAAAGCAATGTGCTTGCTTTGACAATAACCCGCATTTCCCAGTGGCTGTGCCAGGCAGTGCTCTGTCAGAAGCGTTGGTGTGCTCAGGGCTGGACTGGCACACAGGCACACAGCCTGGCAGGTAGTAGAGATGCTCCTTCCTGGAAGAAGATGTGGTGTCCAGGATGTGGGATACTCAGCATTGCCAGGGTGTAGCTGATACCTGATCTCAGAAGTACAGAAGGCTTCAGCTTCAAAACTGATCATTTCATATTCTTTTTAGGTGCAATATATTGTTTCTTAGAATATGGTCTGAAACCACCATCATTCTCAAATCCCAAAATAGCAGTTCTATGGAGCAATAAAAACACACTCCTTTTTTCTCTTTTTTTAGGATTCAGGGTTACGATTCCACTATGTGGCTGCTGGAGAAAGGGGCAAACCACTCATGCTGCTGCTTCACGGCTTTCCAGAATTCTGGTAAAACTCTCTTCACGATTTTCTATTATAAAAGAGGCTGCATAAGATACCCAAGGGTGAACATCTCTTCCTAAATAATCCCTGTGATCCCTTATATGTATTTCTGAGTAGTAACTAATGGCATGAAGTTTTAGTAGGAAGTGAACCATTGAAATGTTTTTTCAGCTGCAGCATCCACAAAAAAAATTCCTTCAGACTAACACAAACCAACCATCTTTTTTGTACTGTCAATCCATTTTTCCTCAGGTATGTACCCTTTCCTGCAAACTTTGTGAAGGAACTGCTAATTTTAAACAAATTTCCTGTGTGGATAGTACTTGTACTATATGGCTAAACTTATGAATTAAAGCAGAGGGTGTTAAAATAAGGATCCATTATATGTTAAGTGTAATATGGATTGCTCCATTTATTAAAAATACTTTACATTCATTTTTAACTGGGGGAGGGGAAGAACTATGAGTTCTATAGGCTATTGTGCAGCCTAATTTCAGAATGCTACTCAGGGAAAAAGCTTCTATTTTTAGTTCATCACAAGATGAATGATGAATCAAACCCAATCCTAAATGTTTGTTTATAACAATGAAAAGCAGTCATGTGTCCAATGATTTAACCAAATTGCTCAGTCTGTCATTGCCAGGTTTAACTAGTGAAGCATGGCTTACAGAACTTACATGGAAGAAACAGTAAGGCAGTAAGGGAAGTACTAATGCAAGTAATTCAGCAAGGTAAATGATCCTTCGTTTCCTTTCCAAACTCAGACAAGGGGCTAGAGGCCATTGGAACGGTGATCTTTCAATTTGTACCCAGGTCATACCATGCTAAACTGACCCAGGCAGAAGAGAGGTCAGTTCTCTTCCCCTAGCAATTTCCCCTAAGTACTAATGCCCTTGAGGGTGATGGGACAGAATCACATTTAAATTTAATTTAAATTTTCAAAGAAGTACATTGTTCTTATAATAAATTGCTATCTAAAATTATTAAAGATATAAATTTGATTGAAAGGACAGTTAGGTGGGGCAGTGCATATTCTATTCAAACATTATGCATATCTTGCATAAAGCATATTCTAATACAGTCAGGTAATGAGACTACAGCTGATTTCCCCTACAGGGGGAAGAGTATTGGCAAAATTAGCATTTTATATACATATTCTACTGAGATCAGGTATGTTATTTTTAAAAAGCAGAAAGTCATTCTTACAGTTTAGAATAGCGAATCATGCTATAAGTGACAGCTAATATATTGTATTGTCTGACCATTCAAAAGGGATGAATAAAAAACCTGTTATGTAGGTCACTGGAACCACCAATAGCATAGTTCCTTTTGCTGTTTTTAAAAAGAACACTACATGCTAATCGTCTGTAAAACAGTCATATTACCAATACTCATGTTGGTTTGTTCATTCAATCAGTGAAGACTTTGTCATTCAGGAATAGTGATAGTTCTGAGAGCACAAGATAAAATAACCACAATTTAAGAGAGATGTAAAGCAGCATTGAATTTGTATTGTTTGTCCAGGAAAATAAAAAGGATATGATCCACAATTCCAGTTCTTAACAAATCCTCTGCCTTCAAATGTCTCAAGGTTATAAGCAGGACAAATATAACCAGACAATACTGACCCCTAAGAGTGATAGAGAATGTCTGAAGATGAAAGATCACTAAAGAATATAATGCACCAGAGCCAATAAGTGTTCTAGATGCATAAGAACTTGAAAATCAATACATTGTGGAAGGTCAGTAATGAAATACTTTAAATTGGACATAATGTGTTGAGGCAGCTGAGTATTTTTAAGTTGTGTGTGAGCTGCTACATTTTATACAACTTGCTTTTTAGAAAGAATGTGATCAGAAAGTCTCAAAATAGATTCAACCTTATGAACATGGAGACATTCACAACATTTCCAAATTCTGCTTGCAAAGCAGTTGCCTGATAGTTACATATCATATGGGGTAAAAGGGTTTCTTTGATCATAAAACCTACCCATTTGATAGGTCAGACATTTGGAGACTGATGGACTGTTGTGAAAACAGAGGATGAGAATAGCTTGTGGACATTTTCTGAAAACAAAAATAGTTGATTGATTTATTTGTGGGCCTGGTTCTTTCTTACTGAAGTATATAGAATGGCTGAAACAGTTACCATGGCAAATTCAGCTTCCAAGTCATTATATAATGCCTTTAAAAAATTCATTCCTGGGGATCGCAGCTAAACCTTGTCTTAGCATTATATGGCACTGAAATGAAAATGTTCTGACTGTTTTGTTTATGTGAATACAGATTCGTATCACTGAGTGTTCCTGTAACATTATTTAAGTTCAAAGTCCCTAATAGGCTGGAGGCAAAGGTAAAGTGGAAGAGCCCGTGGTCTGATGCAGACACTGTTTGGATTAAGGTAGAATTCTGTGCATCACTCTTATGACCACCAATGATCCAAATGTTACATATCCTTTATGTGAAACTGTTGAAACAAGCAGAAGTAAAAGCTAGATCCTAGCACAGAGGGATGCAGTCACTGTTATATATGTCCAGAAGGATCATGTTTTTCATGTATCTTTCTATTACAGTGTAAGATAAGGCCATGTCTGTCTTGGTACTGGCTATTCTGAAATTGATTTGGTTTCAATAATAGCTGAAGGGCAGGTAGTTCTTGCAGGATAAGACCCACCATTTTCTTTTTGTTTTTGCTTCATAACACACATCCAGTCACTACATACCGTTACAGAGTGAGGAATAGCCCAGGCCTTTGCCTGAGTTCTTGATTTTGTATGTCTTTTGATGTATGTAACATTATCACTCTTTTCCATAGAAACACAAGGATGAAATACTTGGTTTAGTACCAACACATTGAGAGAACTTGCTCTGCAACAGTTCTGGTACAGAGACACAGATGAAAGTGTACACAGGATAAATCCTATAAACTTCACCAAGATCATTTGTTATTAACTGAATTTCTTTCTTTGGTTTATTTAGTGTATGAATTATCTGACGTTCTTTTTCTGAATAGAATAAAAAAATGAACCATGCTTTAGGGCATGTTTCCCTGCTCCATCAAAAACATGGCTGTGAGTAAGCCAGGGAGAAGAGAAAGCTTTTCAGACCTTACTTTTTGATGCTACTATGGCTCCAAGGATAAAACAGAATAGTTCTCCCTGTGGTCTGGTTTATGCCTGCTTCCTTTGCAGCAAAGGGACAGTGCCAGACTCAGGGAATTGTTGAAATACCCTGGCTCTGGCCATGCCCCCCTTCTGGCAGCTGCACTTCGTTACTGGGGAATTCAAGAAGGGAGCACAAAACTACTGCAGCCACAAAGGGCCATCAGAACAGCACAGAAAGGAAAAAGAATCTCATTGCAAACAAAGCCATGCTAGTTTACCCTCAAATATTTGGGTGCAAAAGCATTGAGTGCATTTTTGGTATCATACTGCTTGACCTTGTAACTCCAACTTTTTTTCCCCTTTGTTAGGTATTCTTGGCGCCATCAATTGCGGGAGTTTAAAAGTGAATATCGAGTGGTGGCTCTGGACTTGAGAGGTTATGGAGAAACAGATGCTCCTCCTCACAAAGAAAATTACAAGTTAGATTGCCTGATAGCAGACATAAAGGATATTTTGGAATCTCTAGGTGCGTCAGTAGAAGAAAAACCTACTTGACTCATAAATGACTGGATTTTCTAGGAAAAAACCATTAAGATCTAGCATTGGTTTTTTTAATATACATATGCATTACAGAGGTGTAAAGATATAAATCTAAGGATACTAATATTTTTGGACTATTATAAATGAAAAAGGGTTGTTTTCTAATTATAATGTGTATGTCAGTATAAGCAATATGTAAAGATGATTTTTCCATCACGAGTTTTTAAAAAAAAATCCTATGTGCTGTAAAATCCAGCAGTACAAACCTATGGTCTTTTCCCTAAGAAGTCTTTCTTCCTAACCACTTGTACTTAGTGCATAATATTCAGAGTTAGAGTCTTAAAGCACTTGCAGACCAAAGAATTTATATCAGGTGACATTCTTCTTGCACAAACAAGACATAATAAATATTGTGGGCTTTATGGAGATGATGAGAGTACATCTGCTGTATTAAAAAAAAAAAAAGCCCTCCAAAAATACTACTCTTGCACAATAGTCAGTTCTCAAGAGCTGAATCACTCTGTCTTACACAACAGTGAGGGCAGAAGGGAGAATGAGGGACACACTGCTCTCTGTGGCAAATCCACAGTGTAAAGGTCTAGAGCTGAAGTGCAAAATTCGCCCCTCCAGTTCAGTTTGAATTGTCCCTGTTTGGGTGATAAATTGTAACCCCAGGTGAAGGGTATTTCCCTTCCACACCAAGAACAAGGGAAGGGATTAGACCGCCATTCTCTGAATCATTTTAATTCCCTGGATACTCTGGCAATAGTAAAACAACTTACTACATTTCATATGAAGAAAGGATAAAGCAGTGATTCAAATTCTGAGATTTGAATTTAGGATTTGCTTTACTTGTGGTGTTTAAGTATTGGCAAAAGATTGGGCAGGCAGTCCTCACACAGTGTTGACATTTTCCAGCCTTTGCTGGTTGTGTTAATCTCCATGGTAATGCCATGGTTATGCTTGAGAAGTGCTCTCAGCATAATTCAATTTCAGAGGGATTTAAAATTTTTTGGAAAAAGCACTTCAGAGGCTTGTTATCTTTGTTTGTCCTAATCCCAAGTTAAATTCTTTTGAAGGACTGAATTATATCAAAAGTGCTCCAAAAGATTTCTATCCAAGAGGGTTTATAAGGTTCTTTGACAACTGTGTCCAAATTTATGTCAGAATTCTAAACATCTTGGCTTTTATATGTTTCATTTGTAGTCTATGTGCTCAGCATTCCAATCCTCAATGAGGAGGGTGATGGTATCTGACACTATAGTATGTTTTCCAGCAGTGGTTAAAGAAGGAATAGTTAAGCTTTCAAAACACTTGGTCGCTATCCTGTCCATGCCCCTTTTATTGCTGCTAAAATAACATTTTTATTGATGAAAGAATAAGTATGCAAATGTCCAGAGCTTAAAAAAATTGCCAAGAAAACAGCTTATGGAGAAAAGGTACGGGCCTCCTAAGTATATAAATGGGAGTGTATATACATGCTGTATATACGGCTATTAAGTGTAATGCCCACTTTTTGCATAAGGATGGCTTTGAGTGCTTAGATAACCTCTCATATTCAGAGAAATTCATTAGGATTAATTTTGTTCTGGAGGTGCTCAGGAGATTGCTCAGTCTTTTTGTCTGCAGTTTCAAACTCCAAACTCCCTAAACATGGCAAGTGTACATGTATAATGACTGCAGATTGAAGTGTCTATCTGACCCTGCATTGGCCAAGATGTGAACAGGGTGGCCATCTGGATACTGAGTGACTTTAAGGTGACATGGAGGTAGTATAGTTAAAGTTTAATGAAGTCAATTTAAATAATTTTAAGTATTTGTAAATTTTTAAACTGTAACAGTGCCCTATTTTTTCTGACTGTAACGGAAGCAGTGCAGTATTAAAGTTACATTAATAAAAATACTGAACCACTCGTTTAGCCCAATAATGATTATATGATATGTGATAATTTCTATGGATACTAATTCCTGTGAAATAAAAGCACGTACCTGTGTTTATGTGGTAGGATACAACAAGTGTGTGTTGATTGGCCATGACTGGGGAGGAATGATCGCTTGGTTAGTGGCCATATGTTACCCTGAAATGGTGACTAAGCTGATTGTGGTTAATTTCCCTCATCCTTCTGTATTTACAGGTAAGTTTTACAGTAGCCTTGTTAATCCAAAGTATCTGCATTTTGGTTATGATTGTGTTTGCTTTGAGAACCAACAGCCTGCTCCTTTAGATGTTCAGTAGATGAGCTGCCAGTACTCTGTGGCTCTTACAGTCTGGACTGTATTTTATGAAGCAGTAAGATATCAAGTATTTATTTGACTTCTGGAAATAGATATATTGTAGGAAGTGGGAATGCTTGCAACAAAAGTTACAGATTTTTTTTAATGCTTGAGGGTCCAAAACCAATTTTCATCCACGTGAATCTGTTTTGTTCCACTTTATCAGGATAAAATTCCTGAGAAGGGGTGTATATTGTATTACACTTTGGTAAAGGCCGCACTGCATTATTAAATCTGCATAAACCCACCTTTGCATAAATGTGAATCAGACATTAGAATTAAATCCTGATTTAGGGGACAAGTGACAATTTATGATCTGGTACAATATTCATTGGAAGAAGACAGTCTTTCCCAGCTACTTACTAGATGCTCAGGAATATACTAGTACTGTGCTGAAACAAGGACTTGTTTCGCAGTTTGTTGTGTGATAGAGTTGAGTTTGTCTACAACTCAGAATTACAAAACATTTCATAGGAATTATATCAACATCCAGTAATGAAAATGAAAGTACTATCTCACTACTTTTAATTTTTTCAATTGCTGACCTCGCCCTATCTCCATTTAAAAAGTCACCCCATTTCCCCAGAAATAGCTAAGAATATTCAGTGCAGCTTTAATTTTCATTTCAATTGAATGTAAATCTGAGCTTACACCACCGTGGGATCAGAACCATCCATATTTGTTGTTCTCACAGTGTTCTTGGGCACCTTTCTAAGATACTAAAGAATATCTGCCAGGTAGTTAATCCATACTTACCCTTGGAGAGGTCTGTTCACCACACAAGCAAGCAGGAGCCTTTTGCAGTGTTTTCACTGAGAGCAGGAGCGAGGCTGTAGAGAAGACAATTGCATTTTATTATAGTATTTGTTTGTATATTTGTTGAACTACAAAATCTGTTCTGTAGCTTGATAAATTCTCCCTACATCAAATTTATTCTACTGTGGATTAAAAGAAAATACACAGTTTATAAATAGTACAGAAAACTAATGTCATCAGTGCTGACAGTGGTCCATCAGGAAGAATATAATGGGTAATGCAATTTAAGAATGTATAAGATAGGAAAGTTTAGAAGATAGCTAACACTTCAATTTATGTTAGCTTAAAACTCATTTTTATTCACTGTCAGAATTAATATTTCAGAGATATGTCCTGTGTTGGGAATGCAGTTTTACATTCCTGAATTTACACCTGTAAGGGATAAGTTCTAGACTTCCAGCACCTGCAGACATTGTGTGCTTGCTTTGAGAGAGTTAGGTATTTGAATGTCAATGTTGGCTCTTGAAGCTCACTGGAGACAGAGATTTACAATTTTAAAAAAAAGAGTCAATGCAAATTTGTTATATATATCATTTTCTTTTGCTATATATGCTACTGTGTCTTTAAAAATGACTGTAAAAATCATTAAAAAGTGACTCTATGTAACCTTGATTACAGTTCTTGAAATTGCCAAGAAGGCACTGTTAGAAAAATTCTGTACTTCTATGAACAGGAGTGATGCAGTCTTTAGAATGTCAGTGGATCATCATCCACAGATTTCTGTGCATCACATCATTGATGAGAGAAATACCTATTTATGCCTTTTATTCCATATCTGGCAAAAAATGCTTTGGACTAGCTACACAAATAGTTCTCTAGGTGAAAACCTACTATGCAATTAAACTCTCCAATGTCACTGTCCTCACCTAATCTCTGGCAAACTTTTGTTTTGCTGGCTGTTTGTACTAACATTTATAAAAGAAGTATTTTCTAACGGCCACATCATATACTTACTCCTGAAACAATAATCATCTTTTGTCACACAGCATACGTTAATGTAATATTATTAAAACATTCCTTTAAGTTTAAAAAATAGTAATATTAATAGTAATTTTGTTTGAGCCATCAGTTTTCATTTTTAATTCATGAACATTTTTGTTTCAGAATACATTCTACGACATCCATCACAATTGATTAAATCTGGTTACTACTTCTTTTTCCAATTGCCATGGTTTCCTGAATTCATGTTTACACTAAATGATTTCAAGGTGAGCAAAATGAATGCTCTTGTTTATATATGTAACTGTGAGTAATGGAAGAATTGCCACCTACATTGATCCCTTCTGAAGTAGTTAAAATTACTGGAAAAAATATGGAGCTTCCTGATTTTTCTTCTTAAGTTTTATATAAAGTAGGATACAAGTACATAGAGTCTCTGAGATTAACTCTTACTTCTGCATTTCTGGGAGGTGCTGAGGGAACTTTTAACCTCCAGCACTGCAGTGCATTACTCCACCTAGAGAGTCAGCTGGTTTTACTTGTGCCCATGGCAGTGGGACATTGTTGGCGCCTGGAGAATTCCTGCTGACTTATCTGAAGCTCCTGGGTGCAGTGGGACATCCTCTTATCCCTCAGAGTCTGCTACAGGGCAGGCATTGTGGGAGTGTGGGCATCACATTCAGCCAGGTGATTAATTCAGCCTGAGAAGCCAAGGCCAACACCTTGTATAACCTTAAATACAAGTACGAGCAGATAGAAGAGGACGAAGCAGCTGCAGGATACACCCTCCTACACACCAACAGCCCCCTGCAGAGCTCCCTGCATACACAGGGCACAGCCAGCTGGGAGGTCATGAATCATCCTCCCTCCTGCCTTGTTACCTGCTGGGGTCCATCCCCCCAAAAAAGTATGTGCCTGCACTTGCCTTGCCTGTCACAGGTAGCAGGTCAGGATGCAGTAACTTGGTAATACTGGTATTTCTCTGTACTTGATTATTCTGAAATAAGTTATACTAGAGATGTTTACCTTGTGCTTTACACTTAGCTCTCTAAAAACCCATTTGAACCACTCATTATACTTTGAACATAAATGCATTTATAAATAAGCATAAACAGATTTTAGAAAGATGTGTCCTGTTGAAGGAGAGAAATCACATTTTCTAGCTATCTTACATCATAGCTTTTTCTTCTTGCTTTTGTAGGTTCTGAAAAGTTTATTTACCAGCCAGGCCACTGGAATTGGAAGGAAAGGCTGCAGATTAACTGCAGAGGATATTGAAGCTTATCTCTATGTCTTTTCACAACCTGGAGCATTAACAGGGCCCATTAACCATTACAGAACTATTTTCAGGTCAGTATAATATTCCCAAACAAAGGAAAATATTCTAGAGAGTCCCCTGGAGCCCAAAAGTGTTACTGCGGCTCCTCTCCTGCTGCTGAAACAGAGGGGGAAAACCCCAGGTGTGTTGCTGAAGCCTCACCAGGTCGGGCACAGCCCGGTACAGCAGTAAGAGGCCAGGTGTGTTCTGTGAGGTGTCCACACAAAACGGCAAAACAAGTGGAGTGCACATAAGGAAAATCTTTGCTTCAAAATCTAGTAAAGCAAAGACCCTTCCTCATTCACAGCCCCTGTGGCAATCTCAAAAATCCACCCCTAATAATACTTTAGAAATTAACATCAATTAATTGTTTGCATTACAATTCATATTAAGTTATGATAATATTTATCAAGAGCTTATTGTTATATAATACTACTAGATGATATGGCATCCAAGTATGTTGCCCTCACTTGTAACTTTACAAAACCATATCTGACACAATTTTATTGTGTTTAGGCTATTTATGTTTTTCAGAAAGGTGGGAGAGGTTTTTTTATAAATAAGCCTAAAACTAACCTAACTTGGTTTGGGTTTGGGGGTTTTTGTTCCTTTATTGGTCTTAGCAGACTCATTTCATAGAGTAAAACAGAGATAGCATCATAATAGGAAATATTTTTGCAAGATTAATATTATTTTCTCAAACAGCCTTCTAATGGTTTTAATTTTCCTGAAAGGAGTTGGCTTGGCCTTAGAGACTGACACCCATTTTTTATCTACCAAAACCAGGGCCAGAAGGTCTTAACTCTGCATGTATTCTACTTATAGCACTAACTTGAAGGACTGTATCAAGAAGAGTGGCATTGAACTTGTTTTTCCTTTACTGTCTCCAGTCTTCAGCAGTGATAAATGTCCTGCATGCTTCTCTAACACAAGACCAGCTTCCCAATATCCTTTGAAATGACAATTCCCTTCTTTCCCTAAGGAAACATTCAGGCAGTGGATGTTTGAAGTCGATTACCTTTTCATTTTCCGTGCTCCAAATTTACTGCCACTTTTATTGTTCTTTCTGTACCATCCATGCTGTCACTGTCAGGAGAGCAATCAGCAGGGAAAACACTGTGAGGAAGACAGGGATCTGAACTAGGTGCTGTCTCGTACCTGCTGAGACAGAACTGGAACGAGAAAGGAGAAAGCTAACCCCAAGCATGGCTGCCAATGGGGAATAAATGAGATGGCTTTGCTGGTAACAGTACACTTATTTAAAGCTATGCAGAGAGCAGTCGATGCCGTCAGCTGGAGTGTCCAAGGGCACCGGGGCTGCCCAGCAGCTCCCTGGCCCTGCAGCTGCTCTGCAGGAGCCCCTGGGGCAGGGCTAATGAGGAGCTGCAGAGGCGTGAGCGCCCCGAGCACTGCTCGTTCCATTGGCCACAGCACCTCGCATCACTGCGTGTGCACATTAGCCAGATGCTCCTCTGACAGCAGCAGTGACGTGCCTGTGATAGCTGAATTGCTCTGGGAGTCACATGAGACAAATGGAAGAGTTGTGAATGTTTAAACTATTGTTCCAGGCCTTCTCAGACTCAAAAAGAGAGCGTAGTATCAGTCATAAGTCAGGAAGTATCTTCACAGCTGTTAATTCCTCTGTATGTTTTGTGTGTTTGTTTGTGCATTGTTTGCTTTATGCTTCTAATAAAAGTACACCTGTACTGAATTCAGAGAACCTTGTTTAGGTGCTATCAGCCACAATGCAGCAGGCTTTGGACTGGAAAGAAAAGATCAGTCATTCAGTTCTTGCCACCAGTTCTAAAGGTCACACCTTATGGGATGGGAATCATGAAATACGAAAACTGGATTGGAATTTTTCCTTTCTCTCATCTAAGCCATTAAGGAGCACTTGGATGCTAATGACTTGTATTCACCATAACTCCCAGGGGGCTGATACTGGTGACCTACGTGTTAAAGGTTTCCAACTCATTACTATCCACTTGGAGTTTCATTCTTCAGAGCCTAATTGTTCTGGAATGTTATTTCCAAAGAGATTATTGCAATAACCTACTTCCATCCATCACCAACACATCTTTTTCTAAACAGCACAGTGGTCATTCCCATCACCATACATTAAATACAAACACTTTGAGAATAAATCCATTATTCTCAAAGTGTTTGTTCCAGGTAAGAAGCTGGAACTTTTAATTTCTTCTGATATGCCATTTGTTTAGAAAATGGGATCAGTTCTCTTATAACAGTTAAGAAGCACTTCACTATTTACAGAGAGGCTGTATAACAATGCTAGAAGGTTTGAGTCTGTTTGAGTCCATTTTTTTTAATATTTCATGAATGGAACTTCCCTTTCTAAATGTGAAATCTGTGCATTAATCATTATTAAAGGTGATTTCTAGAACCTTCAGGCATGATATCATTTCCTATATTCCAGACTGAACAGAAATATAGTGTGGTTCATAGGCAAGGAAAAGTGACAAAAAAAGCCTGTAAAAAAAGCCTGTAAAAAGCCTGATAGAGTTTACCTAAGTGAAGCTGCAAATCTTGCAAGGCATAAAACTGTAAACTCTACAGTAGTGAAAAAACACACATGTTAATAGTGAAGAGATCCAGGATACTGGATTAAAAGGTAAAGAGATTAGTCTAAATGCACTGAATCAGATCATCAGATTGTCAGTTTTTTAAATTGGTACTATGAATAAGCTGTGGTTCAGTGGGTGAGGTCAGGTTGTTTGCAAAATGAGATTTAAATCCACTGATAAAAAAGGCCATTTTAAGAATTTTTGTAATTCATCAATCAAAATGAAATTGTTATCTAAGGTGATCTTTTATTAACATTCCTTGACTTCTCATGTAGGTAGAGAAGAAGAATGTCTTCAAAGTCTCAATTTCTTTGTCTTATTTTAAACTAAGACATGTCACCTTCTTTGTCTTCCTCTTTTTACAGAGCATAGTCTCTTAACTAACTCCTAAGTTTAAAACTAATACTTAGATATGTCATAAAAGTTTATTCAGAAAATCTTTTTTATACATTACTGGTTTAAAATAATCCTGGTTTTGCATTAATATAATAAATATTTGTATCTGATCAGATGGAATCTGTTTTGAATTGTCATAGCTGGTCTGTCACTGTATGTGGCTAAAAGTAAGCTATTCAAGCTTAGATAAATTTTTTAGCATCTTTCAAATGTGCTGGAATAAACTCTGATGGGTTAATCCTGAAAAGTCTTTCATTCTAGCTACTTGTATCTTTCATAATGTCTATAGTATGAGGTAATATTTATAAAATATTTCATTTTAAATGATAGTGTTAAGAAAAAATAATTTTTACTGAAAGTTTAAGTAGGTAATTTTCGTAGAACTTGGAGTCACAGTGGTTTTTTGGTATTGTAGAAGATATCATGGAACCTAGAAAGTTTACAGTGAGATTCACTGCATTGATTTCAAAAGCTGTGTTGACTGAAATATGTCTTGGTGATTTTTTATGAAAATAAGACCTAACTAAGTGTGTTTTATTTTCAAAGCTGCCTACCTCTGCAGCACCATGAAGTCATCATGCCAACCCTGCTGTTATGGGGAGAAAGAGATGCGTTTATGGAAGTTGAGATGGCAGAAATTACAAGGATTTATGTTAAAAATCATTTCAGATTAACTATTTTGTCAGAAGCCAGTCATTGGCTCCAGCAGGATCAACCTGACATAGTGAACAAGTTGATATGGACCTTTCTTAAGGAAGAGACAAAAAGAAAAAGAGAATGACTGTTTGTATATGTTTTAAGGGGTCTAAATAAAAGCTCTTCGGATTTAAAACCTAATTGTTATCAGGGCCATATTTCCAGCCTGCCTTCTATTTTGAGCTCTGTTAGAGAAAAGTGTTTTCATTGTACTGTACATTTGGACACTAATCGTACAGCTAAAAGATTTGAGTATGAGAATATATGATACCAACATTGGTTTTACCTGTATACTTGTATTTTGCACATAAAAACACCTGCCTTAAAATACATATGTATTTGTACAGAAAGAAAATCATAGAAGTTGCTTGGTTTTGTTTTCTCCCTTGCTTTACAGTTTTAATGTGTGGTGCCTTTTACAAATTTATAATGAAACAATAGAGTGGTGCCATACTAAAGAAAGTCACAAGTTTTCATTCTAGATTTGCCTGAATTTTTTTAATGTATTTTACCATTTAACAGTAATTAACTCTTTTTATCTATATTTTAGCACACTGAACAATTGAAAATTTTCTGGGTACGTTTCTAGTCTTCAAGTGAATAATGATCTGTATCTTGTTGTATTGTTGAATGCAGCTGCTTTGTGCAATGTGTTTTTCTTTCTTGACTAAAAAATGGGAAACCTGTACACTCCACGTCTGAACAAGAGCAATGGAAAATTTAGATATAACATGTATCAAATCCACCTCTGTCTAATAAAATGCAAGTTACACAACTCCCTTTACTTTATCTGACTTCCTATGGAGAGATTTCTTGCTGAAGCTAAGAACTGGGTTTGAATAGCTAAAGTGTCTGGTCCAGTATTCAGCCTGGACACTCATGCTATGATTGTTGTGGTTTCTTGAAAACAATGCCTCGTTGTTGGCATTATCCTTTCTATGTCAGCAACTACTGTTCTTGTCTCCAAGAACTGCTGCCAAGTTCCTGTGATTATAGGAGGAAGATACACAGTGATTATGGACACAAAGGGTAGAATTAACTTGCATGTGATGGCAGAAAACTGTATGCTAACTACAAAGGAAAAAGAAGCAAAAATATGAGACCACAGAATAGGTGAGTCACCTGCCTACCAGGTTTCCAAAGCCTCCCTGTCCACCTGCAGAGCAAGCACAGTGCCCTGGAATCAGAGATGAACAAGAACCCATTGAGGAAGAGGCATCAGGGACAGGTAAGCCTGAAGCAAGTGTCCACACCAGAGCAGAACAGAGCTGAGATACTGCGGAGTCCCAATGCATCCCACACTGCTCCATGTGTGTTGTCTCTTTTGAGCCACTGTGTCCCACACAGGTACTTGGTGCAGTCCCTGTTCAGTGAAACCCTCACAAGGAAGGACCAAGCGGTGCTTGACCAGAGTTAGCTCGTGCCTGGCAACCTGCTCTCGTCCCCTTCTCCAAATCCCAGAAGAGTCTCCTCAGGATCATGACAATGGTGTTGAACTTGCCTCTTTCCATTCACCACTGGTACCTGTCTTTCAAGCATTTTTCCCTGAATACTTTCAGCACTTATCAACTTAAATGATTATGTGCTTCTCTTACTTACACTATGAAGCTGGAAAGGCTCTCCCTTGTCCCAGAAGGTGGCATAGAGAGACTTCTATCACCTGTGCAGCACTATTAATTTGGCTCGACAACCAGTGCTGGGGAGTACGGATTTTCCCGCAGAGCACCGGCTGGCTGGAAGCTGTGGCCCGCTCTGGCTGGATGGTCGCGGCCCTGCGGCAGGTGCACACGGAGGGGCGGCCGTCGAACGCCGGGCCCCGCACACGAGGGCGCTGCGCTCCGAGGGGCGCGGCGGGAAAGGCCCTCGGCGGGGCCCGCGCGGCGCG
>VZRV01003482.1:1306462-1531524 GCA_013398115.1 Falcunculus frontatus
ACATGGCGCGCTGCAGCGGCGGCACAGCGCCGAAGGGCCCCGGCCCGGCGGCGGCGGAGCGGCAGCGGCTGAAGGAGGCGCTGGCCGAGCAACTCCGGCAGGACCTCGACAGGTGGGCGCGGGGCGGCGGCCGAGCCGGGGGCGGCCCCGGGCGGGACGGGGACACGCGGTAACGGTGCCGTCCCGTAGGCTGCTGACGGAGGGGACCCACTCCGACTTCACCTTCCGAGTAGGCGACGCGGCGCTGCGGGTGCACCGGGCGGTGCTGCTGGCGCGGGCGCCGCTGATCTGCGAAGGTCTGGCGGGAGGGCAGCTGCCCCCGGGGGACCTGCGGCTGGACGGCATGGGACCCGCGGAGTTCCGGAGCTTCCTGCGGTGAGTGCGCGGCCGCGGCAGGATTGATGGGCTGGCCGCGGCACCACCTCTCTTGTGTCCTGTCTCTTCTTTTTTCCCAGTGCCAGCACCTGTTTTAATGCTTTTCCCATTCAGGGCAGTATCCTCACAGCCTTCCTGCAGAGTTTGCAGAGGACTTTTCTGTTACCTTTTTTTTCCTCCGCCTTTGTCCTTCTCCTTGACAGCACATGGCTGTAGTTTCCACCTTAGCGTGCTTTTTTATGGTGTAAAGGACTTGTAATAGGAAAAGAGAAAGTCTGCGCATATTAACACCCTTTTTAGCCAGATTCCCAAATGAAAACAGCGAATGAAACCCACTCTCAGCTCATGTTTTAAAAAGTTATGAGTATAGGAATCTAGGAGAACTTCAGCAAGTTGGATGAAAATGCATTAACTTTGAAACTCATCTCTCAAGCTCTGGTGAACCATGGACTAGGCCAAGCACAGCATAGCTTTGATGCAAACTGGGATCCCAGAGGGAGGTATGTGGGCTGGCTACTCCCCAGGGACTAGTGCAAGGGCCAGCATGTTTTTGCACTGCCAGCTATTTTCCCTTTGCCACATATGCAACATCTCTCACGTCTTGCTCTAAACCTTAGGTGAGTTACATGAGGGGTGTTGGCTGGTGCTGCCACCAGACCTTGCAATCTTCCTTCTTGTAAGTTCCTCTAATCCTTTTTCAAAGAACTGCTTTTCTCTAACAAAGCTGTGGTGGTGCCACCTACTTTCCCTAAAAGAGAGTTGGTGTTAGAGCCGATCGGCACTTACAGGAATGCACCAGGAGCAAAGTGGTAGAAAGAAATCACTTTGGGATTTCACATGAATTCAGGATGTGCCTAGAAAATGTAGGTACTCGCAGGCTCCTGAGATTATTGTCACCAGGAACGGGATAGTGTTGCTGTTTTAAAGTTTAGTGCTTGAAACACAACCTAATTATGAAAGAAAACTTTTTGAACCCAGAGTAATATCTGAAACATAGAATCTTTGTAGTGGAGCAGGTTGATTAACAGGCATTTGTTGGGTTGCTGCCACAGCCTGGCAGGAGCATTAGCAAAACAAGTGGTAAGAAACAAAACCTCATGGGTTTTGTCTTGTATTTTTCCTGATTCCATTGTTACTGTGATATCATTAATTTCTTTCACGTTCATGTAAATGGTGTTACAGAAGAATTTCATGAGTAGCATGATAACGCAATTTTTTAAAAATCAAATTAATTTTGAAATAATTATGCTGAATAATTGTTTTAATTATTTATATACTGTTATATCAGAGGTTTATATTCCTAATGGTAAGCACTTAATATGTTACTGATACTTGCTTTCAGTTTTGTCTGGGTTTGCTGTAAGGCAAGGAATGATGCCTGGAGTCCTGCATGTTCTCCAAAAAGCTTGGTATTAGAAAACACCTTTAAACTGAGCTCAACTAATTATAAACCTTGTTTCTTTTCACAGTGAGTTTAGAATCTTCAAATGAACCTCCCCATATGTTCTAAACTGTGTATGAACTGTGCTTTGCAAGATAATTGCTTTTTCTTAACTTAGTCTTTGGTGCTGTTTGATACTTCAGCTGTTGACTCCTCTAACCTGGCACATTCTGTGGAGATTCGTGCTTACAGAGTGCACTGAAGCTTGACAGCAATGAACTCATTTGGACCAAAGAAAGGATGCGTCTTTGGTTGAAAAGAGCCTAATCCGTTGTTAAGATGACCAAGTAGTGTCAGTGGCTGTTGAATCTCAGTGGTTTTTTTGCATTGTTAAGATGCAAATTAATTAGATCTTCATAAGTGCAAAACAGTAGCTTAAATTACAGCTTTAGTTTTACTGGAAGCCAGCCTAGTTCTTGGAGCATGTGAACTGCCATGATGAGTTGTAACAGAGACCTGTAGCTGCAGCTGAGCTCCTGAGAGAAAGTTATTGTCTTCTACGAAAGTTCTGGTTTCTTGTATATATGGAGAAGTGGAATACTAGGAATAGTACTGAAGAGTTCATCAAAGCTATAACAAAATCTCATTCCTTTTCCTGTTTGTATTCAGCTTTGCTTTTATTTTCCCAAGTAAAAATTATCTTTCCGTGGGGATTTGGGGACTTTATTTTCTCACAAGCTAAATCTGGCCTGCATCTCAGTGAGGCACACTTCCTTTGGGCCTCTGTCTCTCTTCATCAGGAGAGATGTGTCTGTGATCTACGTGTCACTTGTGTGCTGAAGGCTGTGCAGCTCCTCTTGCCTCTTCTTTTGAGCAGGAGATAGGACATAGTAAACTTCATGCTGATCTTTCTGCATTGCCTCAAAAGGAAGTAGATGAGCAACTAAGCAGTGCTTTGTTTCCCTCCGTACACTTGCACTATCTGAAGACATCAGGAAGAAACTTCTGCTCACCAGATGTGCAGCATCCATGTTGTAGACACTGTGCACCTTACATTTTTGCCCAATGAAGTTAATGTAATATTGACTCTGCCCTCCAATAGCCTTCTGTCATTCTTCAAGACACAACTAGAAAAATGTCAACATTTGCAAGTACACTGGTGCCTGGAGATGACTGCCTAAGCAGGATTCTGCAGTGTGCCTCAAGAAGAGAAACTTAGCATCCCTGAAGGACAACTGTCTGTCACAAATCATTAGATCATTACTGTCTTGCCTGCTGAGAGGCAAACTGGTTTTTATTTACCCTTGCAGTTGGACAAAATACTGCTTTAGCAATAAAAATCTAGATATTGTCCCTTAATATTTCTATTAGAGGGGTCTGATACAAGGAAGGACAGAGAAGGACCTAATGACAGCGAGATCCAGTTAAAAAGCAATAAATACAATCAAATACAAAGGAATACAATTATCATTGTGACGTTTACTGCCACAGGGGTTAGCTTGTAATACCAGCAATTGATTCAAAGTAGACCAGCCAAGCCTTCGACCGTGTTATGCTTGTAGAATTCTGTATCAGGCAGGACAGGGATGCATATCTCGCTTAAGCACAGGCAGAAACTTTCCAGAAGGTAAACTCTAGACAGCATGATGGCAATAACTTCTTTCTGTATAGTCTATGTATGCACACCTTTCCTTTGTATGAAAAATCTTCAGCTATAGTAACTATGAATACAACAGATACCCCCCCAGCATTGTTCCTGTTTCATCTGTCACCTAGCCACACCTCTTGCAAACTCAGTGTTGCTCATGTCTATCAGATTCTTTTCTGTGTGCAGGGAAAAAAAAACCCCAAGCCATAAAGTGGGGTACCTGTTAAAATTACACAGCATCATACTGACACTACAGAAGGTGATGGTTTAGCACTATTTCCAGCTTGAGATTTTCTTGCATGTAAGGTTTTCATAAACTAGTTACACCAAATAGAATGCTTGTGAATATTTGTTCTTTAAGTACAGTTCCCAGTTAAAGTTCCATAACACTGGATTACAAAGTAGTGAAAAGGGGAATTATTTCTTTAAATAAATTGTCTATGGGTTTTTTCTTCCTGATTGCTAGATTGTCATAGTCCCCATTGGATAATGGCTGTTTTGGAGGAAACAAACCTGAGTTATGCATATGTGCACTGAATTCCTTTATGTTTATGCCTCAGCAATCCTACCCTTAATATCTGTGCTTTTGTATTCCCCCTAGTGGGTTATGATTGCAGACCACTTTATTTCAGAAGAATAGCCTGCCTCACATGTTCTTGAAATTTTGTGGTTTATACAGACTATTCTGATATGGTCCTTCCCTTTTATCCTTTTATCACTCGTGCCTGTTGATGTGGTGCAGCCTACTACGCAAGGAGTATCTTCTCTAAATGACTGATTCATGGAACTTGAAAACAAATCAGCTGCAAAAAGGGCTTTTTGTGCCACTTGCCGGTGGATTTTTTGGCACAACAACGATTCTTTTCCCTGCATGAAGACATGAGGGAATCAACAGTACAGCTAAAAAAAAATCATCCCTCCCAAAACTACTAAAATTAAAAAACCTTGCCCTACAAATGTGGCAATATGGGAGATGTAATGCGACTGCCTTAAACTTTGTGAAACAATAAATCCTGAATTGTGGAAATTAAAACGCTCTGTTAAAAGTTATTTTTAGTATAACAATGAGAAGTGAGAAAATTGAAAACAAATTATTGTGAACCAAATTAAGAGATTAAGGAATCTGCTTGTCTTGAATACTTAAGGTGTTCTAACTTTTTCCTTTGTTCATTTGTTCTTATAACCATATTCTCTGGTCTCAGTTTGTCACTACAGCACCAAGTTAGTTTTTTGTGGTTATAAATACAAGCTGAGTTATTCATTGAGAAGAATTAGACTTTGCTAAGGAGGCAGATAAGTAATGTACAATATGAAGCTTGCGTCTTAGATTTTATGCTATATCCTGTTGGGGGAAGAAAGACTTCACCACGATGACTTGTTTATTTTGATGAAAATGGGCTTTAAACACATTCCAAACAATGACAATCTTATCTCCTTTCCACGTACATAGAAACAATAAGTTTGTCTTTTTTCTTACTGGGTTTTTTTTGATCCATGTTTATATCTAATCTCAGTTTCTCAGAGGCAGTTGAGAAGCTGAACTGTCAAGTCACAATATATTCGGTAGGGGTGTAATGCTTTGGAAACATAGTATCTTAATGCAATGGATTTATGCCTGAAGGAAGAAAACAATTTGATCTGTGAGAAATGGTTACAAACCTTTCACTGGGCCCATGACTGTTTAAGGGTCAGATTCTTCTGAAATGCATACCTGTCACAAGAAATTAGAAAATTTAATCAGCACCTGTGTGAGGCAGTAAAGCAGTTGATGTTGCATCTCATAAGAAATTCACTGAAACACCTCAAGAAATCAGTTAAGTTGAAACAACCATCTTGACTGCAAAAATCAAGCAGACGGTTCTTTTAGCAAATCTAAAAGGAAATGAAAGAATCTGAAGTTGTTAAGATAGGTCGAAGTTGTGCATATGAAATTCCTAACTCAGACAATGAAGATGAACTGCTTTAGATGTATTGCTGAACTATTTTTGCAAGTCTACCAAGATTAAATGCAGTACACGAGAGTATTTGGGTTTTTGCAGCTGGGTTTGCTAGGCGGGGGTGCATTAAAACTCTGGGCAGGCAGTGGTTCAGAGGCTTCCTATATTGGTTTGGTTTTTTTTTTTAATAGAAGTAAATAGATTTGGGGTTCATTTTGGCATTTAACTGTGGTAACTGATGGCTTTGTTTAAGTAAAACTGTATAGTATGGTATTTTACACATGTGCAGAAGATACTTTGGTGTTAATCTGGTTATTATGACATTCTTGTCTCTCAGCTTCAGAGGCTTGGGTTTGACAGAGAGACCGTTCAGTGGATAAGGAATTGGCTGGATGGTCACACTCAAAGAGTTGTGGTTGGTTGACAAGATGCTCAGCACGAGCCAGCAGTGTGCACTTGCAGCCCAAAAGCCAACCCTGTCTTCAACCCTGCTGCATTCAAAGCATCATGGCCAGCAGGTGCATGGAGGTGACTCTGCCCCTCTGGTCCGCTCCTGTCAGACTCCACCTGGAGTGCTCATCCAGCTCTGGGCCCCCCAGCATAAGAAACATCTCTTGGAATGAGTCAAGAGAAGGGCAGCAAAGCTGATCAGAGGGCTGGAGCACCTCTCCCATGAAGACAGGCTGAGAGAATTGAAGTTGATCAGCCTGGAGAAGAGAAGGCTCTGGGGGTCACCTTCTGATGATACCTCTATCTGATTTAAAGAAGAGATTTATAACTTTATAAAATTGTTGTCTTCCGCTCTTTAGATAAAGAAACTAGGATGGCACATTGAATGATGCCTGCTCAAGAGGTTTGGAACAGTTTTTAAGAACTATTCCTATTACAATTCTGCAGTAAGGGTCCTGGTTTCTTAAAGCAACTGTTTTAAAGGGGTTTTACATTATCACTAAACCATCTGAGCTCCAAGGTCCAAGCTGCGCATTTTCCTGGGGATGCCAGATTTCCCTAGCTTTTATTTACATGAAAAGGCACCATTTAATACTCTGGAGGAGACAGTCTAGAAAACTTCACTCTGCTTTAGAAATGAGCCTATAAAATACAGCGTGCTGCCAAGCAAAGTTTTTTATAACAGCTTTTAGAAAACTGCAGAATCTTGCATTCTGGAAACATCCAATGGGATTTACTGAGATAAAAGGAAATTTCTAAAAGATGTGCCAAAATCATTATTGCTGTCTGTGAAGCAAAATGATGGATGCATCCATGAGTCTTTCAAAGTAGTACATTTACAGTCTGTATTAAGCAGAACTCTAATATTAAGATAACCTGCTGGATTTCTGGAAGTAATAAATCCAGAAATGTGACTGGATTTTAAATGTTAACTGAAAGAGTCAAAGTTTCTTGACTTTTTACAGGAAAAAACTTACTTAAAATAGAACTAACTTTTTCAGATCCAGAAACCAGTTACTTAGTTCTGGTTTAAAATGCTACTTCATTTGTTTTATTTACTGAGTTCTTAATTGTGGTAAGGATGCCATTTTTATTGACTGAAGCCTAGTCATAACAAAATTAATTGCATTCCTGAGGTTTCTTATGTAGATTCTCTGAAAATACCCTGAGCATTCCCAGGAGCGTGTTGCCTCATAGCCTAGCTTATGAGATTCCCTATGGATGTTTTTCAGTTACTGCAGAAAGTAAGAATATTAAAATAATTAATTTATGCCAAAACAGTCTATCTGTTGCTGCTAATTTTCTTTCTCCCTCAAAGTCAATTTGTATTGTCTTTACATGTTAAATATGCAAAAGCTCTGTAGCAACAGAAAGGCGGATAAGCAAAGTTCCAGTGCAAACTTAGCCTAACATGTTCAATGGCAATTTTTTTTTCAGCAAACCCTTCCTAGAGAACTTCCTGCAGTTTTTTACATTCAGTATGTGACCAGTGTACTTCTGTAATTGTGGTATTAGCTTACATCTGGTGAAGATGTAGTGATAAAGTGTAAATTATTGGATTTTTTTTTTTCTAGCACTGGCATTGTCTGTGTGACTTTAAGTGACAGTTCTTGGAAGAGTTAATGTGGACAAAGAAGCTGAAGATAAAACTTCAGAATGCTTCTGTGAAATTTTGAAATCTCTAGCTTAACTGGGTTTCTGCTCTGAATTTCTATTCTTGAGTTCTACTGCCTTAGAGCTGTAAAACACAGATGTTACGTACTGTGAAGCACAGCGAATGGGGAAAAATGTGTGGAAGTAGTAGTCCTGAATTTTCTAAAGAATTGCAAAATCTCCCTGCTTTTTTTTCAAGCAACTTTTGCTCCTATTCTTGGTAATATGGCATGTTACTACTTGTTTTTCCCTCATGCTATTATTATGCTAGGTTGGAAAGCACTTTAAATATGAAAAGCAATAGATGGTCAGTTCACAGGTTAGGAGTTCTGAAAGCACATACATACACAACAACCTTAAAATAACATGTAAAAAGAGTCCACTGATCTTACTCTTTCCATGTGAAATCTTTTTACATTTTACATCCTTTCCTGTTAAAGGAACATGTTCCTGTTACATCGTTTTCTGGCCCTTGCTTTCAAAATCTAATAAAATATTAAAATTCTCATTCTCTACATTCTTGTTCTTATTCTCTTCTGGTGAGGATCTGTATCACATAGCCAAAGAAATTCTACCTGCCTCAATCCTTTAGATACAGGACTTAAGAAGGAAGATGATTTCTTTGTATGTTTTCTCTGCCCCTTCAGAGTACGGTGTTCAAATAACACACTCAAATTACTGTTCTCTGAGTATTAACAAAAAAGCCTCTTTGCCATGGAGTGAGTGACTAAAGCAGATCTCTGAGTATGTCTGCTACATCCAAAGTGACTGTAGCTTTTCTGTTAAACTTTGTTAACTTCATCTGTATGGTATGAAACCAAGGATAAAATATGTTATCTGTGCTGGAGTGCAGTATGTTTCCATAAATATGAGATCTTTGCAGTCACAGACTGCAGGCTTTGTTAGCCTTTCCAGATCCTGAGCCAAAAATAAGCTGGTGAAACAGATGGGAAAGTGGGAAGCTGGAATTACTATATGGGCAAAGTGAAAGTTCTTGGGTAATCTTAACTGCAAATTTTTGTGCTTTAAGTACTTCCTTTGAAATTAAAATTTATTTCTCCAATTCATTTATATCTCTATACAATTTTTATGATTGTTTTTACTGTAACCTTGATGTTAGAAGGTTTTTATATTTTGTGGTGCTTGTTTATGCTTTCCAAGCATTTGCAGAAACAAGTTTTCCGGAGATACATTTTTTAAAAGGTTGGGTTTTTTAAGTACCGGAGAGTCCAGCTCTTTGTTTTCTGGTCATGAATTTTGTTAGATGGAAAAAATGTAATTTTTTATTTGTTTTCTTCAATTAAAAACATATGGGAGTAAAAATTAGTGTCATCTTCTAGGACTCTATATTCATCTGATATAAATCTTAAAGAAGTTGAGGAGCTGGTTATGAGGAAAATACAAGAAGGGAACACTATTGCTCTTCAGAACACTCAAAAAAATGTAAACTGTCTTGGACAAAGCAAAAGAATATCAGTTGATCAGAATACTCCAAGTGGAGCTGTGCAGAAAGTTGTTTGTTTGTCTGGTATTGAGGAAGAAATTCCAGAAGCAGTCATTGAATCAGAAAGCAACAAAGTCACTGCAGGTAGGTTTGGAATTACACTTTTTTCTCTTTTTGTCTTTTAAATAATTGTTCAAATACTTCTAGAGTTGTAAAAATGCAGGCAAAATTAAAACTCTTGTTACAGCACAGCTTACATGGATATTGTTTTCTGTGGCCCACCTCATTCTCTCACACTTTGAAGAAATGAATTGCTGCAGAAGTTAGGCAGGCACAGTTCCCAGCCAGTGTGTGGTGTAATAAATCTGGAATTGTCAGGCATCAGGCATGGTCACCACCATGTCCCATCTTTTCCCTGGAATACAGTGAGCTCCATTCCTTACCATGTGGGACTTCCACACAGCAGAGTATCTCCCTTGTTTTCCTTTCCTAGCAAATTGCAGTAGTTCCACTGTTGTTTTATGAGGGTTCTGGAACCTTTCAGAATCTTCCATACTACAGCTCTGAATGAAATAATATGAGGAAATGTTTAACTGCATCTTCACCAGAGGTGTTGGCTGCTACAGCTGTGTCAGTAACCCAGGCTCAAGCAGCAGATCTGTTCAGGTGGAAGCCTGTAGTACTGCATGACCCCAACCTTCCTCAGGGGATACTCGTCTTTAGTGCAGAGGTTCCGGATCTCTGTGGAAAAAAATGAACTGCGTGGATAATCTTATGAAAGAATAACTCTAGCACTTCTGTAGATACCAAATATGGAACATTGGTCAAGTTTCCGATAAGTCAAAATAAGAAGTAAAAAGTTTGTAAAACCTTTCAAGGAAAATCCTAGCTTGAATATGCAATAATAAAAAATTTAATTATGTCAGATTCTTTTAGAATATTTTGTCTGTGCACTGTCAGTAGTCTCTTGTACACCTGACAAAGTGAAAACAGCTGTTTCTCCCCATATGCAGGTAATTCCAGAGTAGAAACTGCATCTATATTAGGAGAAGACTTATTGATGCTCTACAAGAATTGCTGTTGTCCAGATATTAATATTTGCGTAGAAGGCAAAGATTTTCAAGCTCACAGGTACATAAGTATTTACAGTAAAATGTTTTTCAATCAATAACCATCTGGTATAAAATGCTTCTGTTACTGTATATCTATAGGAAGTATTGCTGGTGCTGTTCCCTAGCTGTGAACTGTTACAGCTTTTAGGTCTTATGTGTGGAGTGGCTGTACTTTGATACTAATGAATATAATTTATCAACTATTTTGAAAACAACTGCGCTTTTACTTCTAAGATTGCCACTGTAAACTCATATATTGAGTATATACTCATATAAATACTTGTAGATTTTTTTTCTGAATTTATATGTATATGAAATACAAAATAATAAAAAGTAATCTGTGCTCTGTTAAGAAAATTAAAAATCTACCAATAAACTATTCCGTTATTAACGCTGAATAAAATTTCCATACAGGTAGAAAATTTCTGGAGTAGTAATTTTTTTTCTGCTCTTCAGAATCCGTGCATACAAAATCTGATTTTACTTTCATTACTTTAGTTATGTAGATGAAGAGATTGGCAGGAGACTTTATTAGATCTAAAGTCCAAGACCATTTAAGAACTTTGGCTTATCGTACTCTTGTGGCTTGGGAAAGCAAATTAAAGTGTCAGTACCATTCCTTGTACCTTTGATATAAGTCTGTTTGCATTTGAGATAGCAAACTAGACAACCTGTATTTTGTTCCCTTTTAGTATATAAATAACTGAGAGGGACTATAAAAACCCTCCACTACTTTTTTGTACTTTCTCAACATAAAACTTGGGGGGGTGGAGGGGGAACAGTTTATTACTGACATTACAATATCTTTATAGAAGATATGTCATAATAGTGTGTGTGGGTATTTTGTTTTTTAAAATAATAGAATTTGGATATATGCTACATTTTCAGAATGTAGTGTAGTAAAGAATGTTTGTTTCTTCTGGTCTACACTGTAAGATATGTTCTCAAATACATAAGTTTGAGAAACAAATGCTTTAATGCAGAAAAAATAGTGCAGCAAAGAGTTTCTATCAGTAGAGCTTCTTTAATTTAGGCCACTTACTGCCGGGAGCTATTTATCTAGTTTAACTAGCATCAAGAAATCCAGCAGTAAATCACAGAGAAAACAAGGATGTTCTGAAACAGGCACAGGACTTGAGCTCATTTTAGCACTGCATCATGTGAAAAGTAGGAGCTAATAAAGGCAGTGTAACTTTCAATATCATTGTGGTGAAAGCACCAGAATGATTTACTTACTATAAGGGTTTTTTTTTTTTAAGTTCTCAAACAGGAGACAGGTTAGGCCCCCACAGTCTCCCACCACTTGTGTCAGTATTCTTAACTTTCTCATGAAGTCCTGTGAACTTCCAATAGACTTAAGTGTTGCTGGTTTATGTCTTCCTAGAGTTGTATTCTTACAGAGCTCTGCATGAAGCAAGTCAGATTTGATTGATAATAAAACTGGCACTAACCATCACTGTAGGAAAGCACAAATAAAATTATTTCAAAATAATTTGGTATTGCCATATGTTTTATAAATATATGCTGATAAAATTTAAACTTAGGTAATGCATACTTGTCCTTATTCTGCTAAGTACCTGTCTTATTTAAAATGAGTCTTTGAAATACCCACTCTAACTATGCCCTTGAAGTTGACTGATCACTGTTCATTACTAAAATTTATTTGGAAAGGAATAAAAAATTGGAGATAAGTGTATTCCATATCTCTATGATACTGTGTTATTGTACCTTATAAAAAAAAAGATTGTACACGTACCCAGAATTTCATATACTTCAAGTTAGGATGTAATACTCATTTACATGTGGACATATTTCACTGAGATATGAAACGTTCAGTTAAAGCTTTGCTGTTATTATTGTTGCTGGATGATTCACTGGAGGAATGTGCGAGAAGTTTCTAATTTAAAGTATTGAGACTTCTGAAGCAGGAGGAGGGAAGGGAGATGAGAGAATACAGAATATATAATGACTAGAAAAGAGTCCATAAATAGTATTCTTCAAGCTTCTTCCTACGCAAAATGAGAGTGCTCAGAGACATTTTAAGAGACAACAAATGCATCTAACAGAAAGGATTCTCATGCCTAGTATAACATTTTGCTTTTTCTGCCACAGGAAATACATGACATAAGCTAATTTTATAAATAATAGGAAGCTTAGTAAGTGTCATGAAAAAATTCTGTGTATGAGAATATTATCTGTGGCTGCAGTAACCCAGTTAAGATACATAAAGGCTACCACTGTAACTGGTGTGCATCTGGAAAACTGAAATCATAAAGCAGTTTTCATCCACTATCTTGTCTTCCTTTCTGCTGCTGCACTTCCACCTTCAGAGCTCTTGTTGCAAAGGTCTTCTTACCTGATATTTTCAAAGTATCTGATACTGAGCTCCACAGACTGCTGCTCTGGGGTTTCTTTATTCTCTTTCATGGAAGTAGTAGTAAATTGAATTAGCCCCGTTATGGCCAGTTATGCCTTTTAAATATAGAAGGGTAGTAAGGGTAAACAGAAGTAACTGATAGCTCTTGTTGTAAAAACACATCATATTGTCCCAGCATATGTTAATATGAAGTTTTGTTTGACTTTTGGTGGGCAGCAAATTCTGAATACGAGACATTACATACTTATCATTTAGATAAATACACGTTTTGTAATATAAGAAGAATTTAAGATGTTCAGGATATAATTATTTATAATGGGGCTGTATAAACAAGGTTATTTACTCTTATACGATAAATAAAACAGGAGAAATAAATGTGAAATTTTATGTAAAAGGAAGATGCTTGCAGTAATAGATTTCCTCTGTGTGAATCTCAAAGTCATACTAAAACAAGCTTTAACTGAAAAATTTATAGAGTACTGTTTGGTTTTTTCTGTAGCGTATTTTGAAATTCCAAACATACTGGGAGAAAAGGCATGCAGTACACAGCTGACACCTTAATGCATAAAGGGCAAAGATTTAAGTCAATGTTATCAAAGAGTCTCATCATGAATATTTGTATGTAGTGGAATAATGTTTACTTTTTCTCTCTCAGGGCCATTTTATGTGCCAGATCTAGTTACTTTGCTGCTATGCTGAGTGGAAGTTGGGCTGAGAGCTCCCAAGAGCACATCATTCTTCAAGGGTAAGTGTTGTCTCTGTAAGTCGTGTGGGAGCAAAGGTAGGCAATTTACAATCACTGCAAATATGCAACAACTGTGCTGTGTACAGAGCACTGAAGATTAATATGCCTTGACACTTTTCTCCAGCCTGATACATTTTCTGAGTACTGTTTTGACTTCAGGATGAAACTCTGTGTGTAGTGTATTTGTTAATATTGTCAGCTGATTCAGAAGAGTCTTTTTCATCAGCAGAAGGGCACTAATCCTTTTGTGTAGAGTATGTTTTAATATTCACAATCTACTTGAGTATTCTTTTCTTTCACTTCTTGTTGTATATGTCATAAAAATACTGCGAGTGTCTGAACAATGTAATATTCATACTTATTTGTACAATAAGTATATTTACAATGTAAAGACAAATAACATTTCCTAAATAGTGTTTAATTGTGATATTCCAGCAGCATATACTAAAGCAATTTAATCTTTATTCATGCTTGTTCACCATGGCTTTCTGTGTGAGAATAATGGAGCTGTCACTGTAGGATGAATATTTAAGACTTCATAGATAAGCTGGGGACTGCCAGGTTCTTTTCAGTATCAGAAAACTCTATTGAAATACATTCAATTTCCTTTAAAAGCAAAGGAGTACTGATCCATGTACATGTTAGCTGTTGGCTGACTCAGTTTTCTTCAGAAAGAATGTGTACCTTAATGTGCTGCAAAATGTAACTGCTTTGTGTTAATATAAAATTGCTTGGCCAAGTGATACTTTCTTAAATGTTCATATTAGTTTTCTGTCATTGTAATAATACTGCTGCAAAATCAGAAAGGTTATCTGTTGATTTGGTTATAACTTCCAAATCCTCATAAAACAATATACTTGCAATTTAATTTATTCCTTAATTTTTATGGTGTTTTAGAGGCTGATAGTCACCAGTTACTCTGGTGTTTACACTTCTCTCTCTGTAATTGATTTCTCTGTGGTTAAGAAATTTTCATCCTTATTTTTCAGTAGAGGCATTCTCCTGAGAAGTCCTGGATCCTTATATGAGACTATTCTCATGCCAGTGTCGCATAATTTCTGCTATTATGAGTCATATCCATAATTTTACCTTTTCCAGTTCGCTTTTCTGCTTAGTGCTGGTTTCTGTGCTTTTACAACACTTATAAATGAAGTACATATGGCTTACTCTGAAATAATGAAAATTCTGCTTAAGGTAACAGCTGTCAAAACTGTGGGGAAGCTCCTTCTCGCTGCCTTTATGGCTATTGTGTGTACTGATATACAGGGAGACAGCTGTGCTGATTTTGCCTCTTTGCACGTTGCAGTGGCTGGGTTTTTTTCCTTTTGTTCTTAGTCATCAATGTCAATTGCTTAAACATGTCTAATGTTTTAAAGGGTCTTGGCTCTACATGACTCTATTGCATTTATACTAATGCACACAGCACTTGTGGATCCTGAAGATTGCACGCAAAAATGTATGTGCGCAAGTACAAGAAAGCATTATTAGATCATGTCCATCATTTAGGTGTTCTGTGCCTTTCTGCATTACGGTGCTGGGACTGTGAAAGGATGCAAACACTGCTGTGTAGGACTTGCAGCTTTCTTAATCTGAATAAAGACTTTCTAAATATTCTGAGTAACATTTCTACTTAGCGTTATAATAAAACTACTAAATGTATTTTTAGTGTTGCAAAAGATAAATATATCGTAAAATAAAGACTTAGAGTAATTATAATAAAACAATTACATAGTTACTTAATATTGACTTACTGCTAGTAAAAAAGAGTTAGGCAATGATGAAAAAATCCTTCCTCCCTATTATCAGTGTAAATAATATAGTTATTAGTATTATTCTACTTAATACTTATTTTTAAAGATTTAAAGTGTTAGAAAGTTTCAGCAAGACTATTGAGTAGCTAATTCATCCCAAATGTAGTCCATTTAGATACTTTTGCATTGCAAAATCATATTGCTTTCATTTTATCAGATCATTTGCCTTCCATTTACAGAGCAGCTGGATGATGTATCAGCTTTTTGACCAACTTCCTTTGGCTAAGAAATGTGATGCATTTTATTATGGGAATGTCTTTATTTGTATTTTTTCATTCTTCTTTTTTGCAGCATAAGCCATGCAGAAATGAATGTCATCTTGCATTTTATATATGGAGCTATTTTGGACTTCCCAGACGAAGTTGATGTTGGGTATATGTCAAATTTTATTATTTTTTAATTGTAGTTTGAGCTTGTTTGCTTGTTCTATATTTTCTCAGTTAAAAGTCAAAAGGAAAATTCCAAAAATAAAGCTGTTGAAGAAATCTTACTTATTTGACAGCTACTGGAAAAGGTTCCAGCTGTTTTTGGAATACTCTACGAGGAGAGTGAAAAACAGGATGATGTTTTATACCCAAAGAATTCCCAGTTTACCTGTACCTTCCTTTTAGTTTTCAGAATAATATATACAATGTGTGATAGTATATAACAGTTAATATTTTTAATTTATTTCTTAATAATCACTCAAATTGATGAGAAGGCTAAGTAGTTAGTCTTAGATCCATGAAAGATGATGTATCAGAATGAATGTATATGTTGGCCTTTTCTTCTGGGATAGTTTTTAATCACAGTTTTATACATAATCCTGTATTAGTGAAGTAAGTAAATTCTGAAATTTGTGAATTATTCTCCTAAACCTTTTATAAATTAGGTGATTAACTCTGCCACTAAACATTAAAACACTACAATTTCCTAAAAATATGGAATTGTTTATAATATGTCTTAGTATCAATGCATAGCTAATGAATTGATATAGAAAATAAAGTTATGGAATTGATTATTATATAAAATAATTAATAGTTTGCTCACTCTGCTTTTTAACAATGTCATCAGTAACATTTTGTGTAATCTCTGGAAAAAAACCTACAAAATTTGAAAACTCCACTGGCACAAATATTTTTTTCATTTGCTATTCTTAAAATAGAGAAACTGAGAGTCTCCTAAACAGTTTCTCAGCTAGTGGCTGAGGCTTGCTTTTATATAGGCTGAACTCGATGGCTGGGAAATTATTATTAGGTCAATATATGTTTCTGTTTTGAAGATTATTCTTTGGCAAGTGTCACACTTGGTTTTCAATCTATTTGTGCAGTAAGTTCTGACTGAACAAAGAGGTGAAGTTAGCATGTAAATTGTCCTGTAAACAAAATGCACGTATCATGAGGATTTTTTGATTCCTGTCGCTACTGCTTTCTCTTTAGTCGCATGTTGGGCATTGCAGATATGTATGGGCTGGATGGGCTGAAAGAAGTAGCTATCTACATTTTGAAAAGAGATTACTGCAATTTTTTCCAAAAGGTACGTCACTTTTCATGCTGCTTTGTGAGCTATAGAGCCTGGGAATTTCAAATCTATTACTCAACACTTAATCATAGTGACAAGATATGTGAGAACTAAGTGGTCAAGGTGTTGGCTGAAGTCAACAGTCCCTGTTCTTAGGTGTGACTCTGGGATTGATGGTGGGAGTAAGGCCTGTGATGTCATCCACCTGTTTATAGGCACTTGGAAACCCCAGCTGATTAAAAGCAGTATTCCACATGATTAATTCAATGTATTAAATTACACTGAGTATAGTTTAATATGTGCCATTGTAAATGTAATTGTTCTTGGTGGGCATATGCAAATACTGTATATTTGCATATCTTGTTTCATGGGCATATATTTAGAAAAAAAAAGTCTGTTCAATTAAAATTGGTTTAAAAACAAACACCTGCTTAGAGTTGAGCATTTTCATGCATTAGGCTCATGAGGCTGAATCCTACTTTACTGATGTGTGGAAATAGATGACTGCATAAAGGCAAACAAACTTAAATACCATGGCAGCTGACATTACTTCTCTTTGAAGATTTTGTACTTCTGTATGGTTTCTGTAAATCAAAATGTACAATAATTGTGATAATTTTCTAACAACTCTAGCCTGCTCCTGGCAAACAGCAGCCTGTACTAGAATGTATGGCTATTGCTCATTCACTGGGAGTGGAAAACCTATATGCTGATTGCATTAGGTAAGTAAAAAAAAATAAAATAAAATATTGCTTGTGTTTAATTTATCTGCTTTCTGTTGAAATTATTTTATTTTGCAAGATAGGGTTTATTTTGGCATATGAAATGTTCACATTTTAAACATGTTTTTTCTTCATAATACTTTAGAGGTATCACTTATGCTAACAAGTGAAGATAGAACATTTTTCATCTTCCTTACCTAAGAATGGCTCTCTTTTCAACAGATGGGTAGGAAAACATTTTGCAAGATGTTTTTCAGAGAAAAGCTTTGCCAATTTACCTACTGAACTTCAGAACAATTGTCTTGTTATGTTGATTAACTCTTTGGTAAGTAGTGTGCTTTGTATGAAAATAGAGCAATGTAAATTTTTTCCTTATTTAGCTGTACAATGTAATTTAAGACATAATAAATACAGTATCTTAAATCTGTAGTACATTTATACTATGTAAAAGTTCCAATTAAAATAACAATATAAAAAACTATTTTGATGTGAGATGTCATTGTTATGCTTCGTGACACAGTCTAGTGATCATCACATCCAAGTCCACCATAATAATAGAAAATATGTTTATGAAACACAACTGTGACATCATAATGCAACATTATGGAAGTGTTAAAGGCCAGATTGGGTGGGGCTCTGAGAAACCTGGTCTAGTGGAAAGTGTCCCTGCCAAGTGCAGGGAGGCTGGGATTAGATGATCTGTAAGGTCCCTTCGAACCCAGGCCATCCTATGATTCTCTGGTTATGTATTTGGATAGTGAGGAACCGGAAATCACTGTATCAATCTCTATGTTACATGGTGGCATACATCATTTGTGATTGCCTTTTCATCTTTACCTGTATTCGAATTTGGAAAAAATTGACTTCTTTTTTTTCAGACCTCAGGTGGTCACTGGCTATCAGCGATCACAAGCTATTTGTTTACAGGCAGGCGGACTTTACAAAAATATAGTAGCAGTATAGTACCCATATCTTTTACTTTCCAGATAACAGTACTACACTGGTCCCCCTCAAAGCTCAGCTTTCATTTTTTGTGGCACACACTTACATTGCTCCAATTTGGACCTGCCTAAATTTAAGTATTTTCTAATTGTATTTCTGTGTAAAACTGCTCAGAGCTGACTTAAGGTAACTGATTTGAACTAGACCTGTTAACAGAAATTTGGTCAAGTACTCAGCCTGTAAATAGACTGTATTGTAACAGATATGAAAAGTATGTAGAAATAAACGTAAATCAGTAGAGCTGCTTCCAAACATGACTGTCTATATATATAGCTGTAATGTGGAATGTCACAGACAAAATGTAGTCTAACTAGCTCAGGTAACATTCATAACATCATTTTGGTTCTAGCACACAACAGACAACTAAATATGTGGCATCTCATGTATCTCATGCTGAAGTCCTTGTCCCCATGTCTGTGTTACTGTGTTACCCAAACTAAATAGCTCTGTATGGCTGTGCACACTGTCAAACATACCCCTGGTTCAAGAGTTGCACTCTTAAATGGTTCTGGCCAAGATCTACCCCTTGCAGAAAGCACTGTGAAGCCTTCTTGGGACTGTTTTTTTCAGGAATTCTATGGTGAAGTACTTAAAGTGCTGAGGCCAGCAGGTCAGCTATGAGTGGCAGCTGTAACTGCATATTGAGGTGAAAGCCTGAAAAATGACAGATTTCAGAGCTATGTGCCTTTAGGTTGGAGATTAAATAAAGGTTCTTCACCCAGAGGGTGGTTGGGCACTGGAACAGGCTCCCCAGGGAAGTGGTCACAGCCCCCGCCTGACAGAGTTAAAGAAGTGTTTGGACAGTGCTCTCAGGCACAGGGTGTGACTCTTGGGGATGGTGCTGTGCAGGGCCAGGAGTCGGACCCAATGATCCATGAGGGTACTTTCCAGCTCAGCTGTGATTCTGTGATCAAGAGAAGCTTGAGAATATCCAGTTATAAAAACCTGAACAGTTCTACCACAATGCATAAATCTAACAGAATAAAGATGTCAGCTATAATACCTCAAGAGTACACCTAGTATCTCAAGATGCTGGGTGTTCTGCCACTATATTAGATCATTAAACGGAGCTGTTCCTGAAATATACACATAGCTTTATATAAAATTGTATAACATTTGAGAAGTTTTAAGTAACGTTTTCAGATACAGATCAGTTCATTCTGATCTACAGCTGTTCATAGTTAAACCACCACCCATCTCCAACTCCAAACTACCTCAGCTGTGTACTGTAGCCAGAAGTGCATGTAGACACAATTCTAGGATCTTCTCTAGGCCCTTGTGCCTAGACAGTTTAAAGGTAAATGTTTAGGCCTTCCTTCCCCTCTGCTTATTCTAGTGTATAAAGATGCTGTGGTTACAGTTTGTGTTGAAATACATGTGCTACCTTGCCAGCACTTGCAGAACAGTCATGGCACTGTGGTACTTGGTACTGCCCTAGCTGTGTACCCAGCTTCTCTGGAAGAAAAGACTAAAGTGTGTTTTAGTTCCCATATTAATGACTTAAATTTTTTGTTGGTGTGTCTTTGCAAGATTCACTGGTATTTTATGGACTGAAGTCTGGAAAGCGTCTAGAGTTGCAAAATTAAACGATAAAGCATAAGCCTCTTCTGCCCAGAGAATGGGTCTGGTGAGCATTCATTTAAGCGTTTAAGACACCCATTCCAAAAACTTGTGGAATTCCCGGGGGAGTTTTTCACAATCTACAAAAATGCTTTAAGGCTGCTTGAGGGATGAAGAAGAAAAGGTCTGACACTAATTTTGCAGGGGCTACTGCATGATTTACTATCCTTTCTCTCTGCTGCTGGAGTTCTCTGCTGTAAAACTAACAAGTTACACCCAGTTAAACAGTATAACTGCTGACCCTTTCATTTACCGATGCTGGAAATGTAAAACCTAGTTAATGTGACAGCCCTTTAGGGGAAAAAAATGCGCAAAGAAAAGGAGATTGCTGATGGCAAAATCGCTGGGAAACCACAATAATGAACACAGAAACATTAAAATGGGAGTGCCATTTAAAGCACTGTCCAGGTGGTTTATGTATACCTGATGTCTCAAACTCATGCAAGAAAATTACTGGGTTTTTAGATAAGTAAAGTGAACTCCACTTTAAAAGGGTTAGGAAAAAAGTACAAGAAGAGAAGTAAAATTCAGTTAGAACCACTTCTACCAAGTGCTGATTTAATTAGAAGTCAGTGAAGACATTTTATATTTCACTGAAAGTGTCTAATGGGAGTAAATGCTTATTGCCTTGTGAGCAGGGGTTGAATTTGAGACAATTCAAAAAGATTGAGTCCAGTGGGAGCAAAATCAAACCATGAGCATATATGTAATTCTTAATTTACGTGATCCGCAGAGAAGCAAACTGAGTTTGCCCAGAGATGAGTAAAATAATTTTAAAAATATATTTTAACAATGGATGGTCAGATTTTATCTTTCAACTGTAATATGCACAAAGAAGGTACTCCGTGCTTTTTAAGTTGCGTAGGACAAATGTGATTGTGATCTGAATTTGCAGTAGGGGTTTTTGTGTCTAATATTTATCTGAATTGTTGCTTTTTCTAGTGTTACTGCATAATTTATCAGTGTCCTGCTAGGTCATGTTGAATAGAGCTTTCAGGCCATTCTAATGTGGATAACCATAAATTCCAAGTTCTTTTCAAGTGATGTGTTAGCCAGTAGAAGTTGCCCTCAGGTACCATGCTGATGCAATGCTTGAAGCAACCAAAGACACAGACCAGGGTAATAAATACTACCAAAGCTGTTTGCATGTTTGAAATGTAACTAGAAACATAACAGTTACTTTTCTTTGAGAAACTTTAGGCAACAAAGAGGGTAAGTTCAGTTAAAACTCCATCTGGGAAGACAAATATTTGTTGTCTGACTCCTTTAAATAAAGCAAAATGATTCATAATTACAAAAAAGTTTTCTCTGTGTCCTGAATGCTAGGCTATCCACACTCACCCAAAACCTCAACTTAGCTGTTTTATTCAATAATTTATTACATCTTTCAGTGACCTATAATGTTTTTCTGTATTCAGCTTCTCCAGCTAATATTTGCCTTATTTTCTTCGGGACTGCAGTATGTAATGACACAGTTGAAAGAAATATAATAAAAGCTACTGAAAACTTTACTACCTAACTTCAGGCAAAACAGAAACAATAGATATTTCTTCTTCTGCTTTACTTTCAAAGGCGGATATAAGAATTATAAAAATCCAAATTTATTTAAATAAGGGAAATAATGTCATGATTGGATCCCTGTGTAAAAGTTCAGTAATGGGACAGAAGCTATTTTACAATCAACAATTCTTTAGGTAATTGCTTGGCAACAGGCTAATTTCTGTTTCTGTTTCAAGAACCACAAGAATGCTGCTTTCCGTTTGATGGAGAGTGACCGGCTGATCAATAGCCTTCCCCGAGTGAAATGGACGGAGACAGCTGTGGCCTTGGCATCACGGCTACACGAGGAATGTGTAACCTTTATTGTTGCAAACTTCCCACATGTAGTACAAAGTGAAGGCTTCTCTGTTTTGTTGCAGGTAAAAGTGCCCTCAAGTTATTATATGCTTCCAAGTAAATTGAATTATGTGACATTTTGGGAAGTTCAGGCTACTAGATTACCAAAATAGTTTCAACTTTTGCTTTAAAGTACAATTCTATGGAAAATTTAAAAAATACTTGGGCAGCACTAAGATTTTTGCGGGGTGGGTTTTTTTAGGTTTGCTTTAAAGCATGTAAATACTTTGATAGAAAGGGCTAATACTGCATTCAGGTTATGTGCTTCAGTTAAGTAAAAGCAAAATTGATTTAGTGGGACAGTTTCCGTGTTGCAAAAAGTATAGATACTAGCTTCAAAAAAGCTTTCAGACACCTGGAATAACAGCACAGATTTACAGGATTATGAGTATGAGCAGTGTACTCAAACTTCTACTGATTTTTGTTGTGAGTTGCACGAATGTGGCAATGCTGCAGGTTCTGGTGAGAACATAGCTAGTCATCCAGTCAGTTCGTCTTTCCTGTGAAATATGTTTTTTAATATGTACAGAGGAGTGAAAAAAATTAATAGGGAAATGTTAAAACAATTTGTCTTTGGATCCAGAGTTGCATGGGGCTGTAAATTCATCACAGTGTGCTTGTTCCTAAAATTTCTGTTAATGAGCGAGGCCTCAGGATAATTTGCTGGAGGCCTGGAGAGGGGTGGGATTATGGAATGGATACAAAAGAAGATGCTCAGTTTTGGAATACCTCCTGCACAGCTTGATAGCAGATCCTCTCTGCTCAGTAATGCTTTTGCATACAAAGTACATGCTTTTGTTTTAAACGACTGCCTTTTGTTGTTTCCTCAGGCACAGGCAATGAGCAGTAAACCTGACCTTCTAGAACTAATTTTCAGTGCAATTGAAAAAAGCATTAATAATGAAAATAGCTGCTCTCTTCTTGTAGCAGTGGATATGTTGTTGGACTCTGCAAATGCGAAGGAGATGGTAGGTTCTTCAGTGTGCAGTGTTTGTAGAAAAAATATTCCAGTACTGTTTCATGTCATGGTTCAAATCAGATGATATGGTGTGAACTCATATGGCTCAGTCATGCAACTGGGGTCACACAGAAAAGCATCTGCATAAATCCAAGGTGCTTTCAGAAGTACAGAAAATGTAGGCATTTGTTTACTTTAAAGAGAAACCCCATCCTGGCAATCAAAAAATTCCTGTGTATTACTGAAAATATAGGTCCTATGGGCAGCACTGCCCTATTGATCTTTACTATCAATTCAAATTTGTGATAAGAAAAAAGCTTAGCAATATGCTGCATTACCTAAAACTTACAGGGGAAGAGAGCTTATTCTTTTTCTCCTTAAATATTTCCCCCCCTTTTTGTGAAGGTCACAGGTACATTTGCTTTTGTTTAAGACTGTCCTCTAAAGCAAGGACTGACACTTAGTCCAGTGTGTATTTTTTGGATTGGGTGGAGGTGTCAGGCTCCTTGTTTGTAACATACCACGTGTATTCACACAATCTAAATAATGACATTTAAGCTGTGGTTGACTGCAATTCTGGGAATAATTCATAAATAGTATGACAAAGAATAAAAATAAATGAAAAATTAATTACTGCAATCTGGTGCTATTGTAGATCTACTTGGTCAAAGCAATGAAAAATTAATCAAATACGTTATTTTTCCCTAGAGTATTTGACCTTGTTGTGACATAGCTGACAGTAAAGAGCTATTATGGGGTTCATTTAAAAAAAAAGAAAAGAAAAGAAAAAAAGAGCAATGAGAGCAATGTAGTGTTTACTAGTGCTGTAATTTGTAGGTTTTAAAGTACAGAAAAAATCACTGTGGTGGGCAATAATCCTTCAAAAACAGCATCTCCATCTACCAGACCGTTATAAAATATAAGTGATGACATCATTGATCTAGCTTAGGGAGTAAGTAGATTCTGAAAGGAATAATGACTGGTTGCTATGACAATATGCCCCTCGCCAGCTGCTGATTTGTTACTTGAACACAGGGTTTTACGTGCAAGATCCAGGCGCTGCGTGATAAGCTCTGGGTCTTCCTGGTTCAGTCTTTTTATGCTGTTCGTCACACAGAAGGCTGGAAGCTGATGAGGCCAGACCATCAACAGAAAATACAAGCAGGTATGTCTGGCATCAAATGGCATTAGAATTTTTTAGCAATCTGTTTAGCAGATACAATGCAGATAGAATTGTGGAGCCTGATACAAATTAAAGCAAAATTTGTGCTGCTTTGTATTTTGAAGTGGTGTTTCAGAATAGAAGCATGATGGCATGCTTAGCTAGTTTCAAACATGAGAATCAGTAAGTAATTTTCTGTGAAGAGTCTGCCCTGCTTTTCTTTTTAGGAGTATATGTGATAGAAACCCCCCACCCCCACCATCACGTAGATGGATTCTATTCTTATTTACAGCTACTCTAAATTACTGAAAACACTGCAGTAGGATTAAAAACCTTATCTGCCTCATTTTTAAGGAGATAAGAGCTGTGGATGAATTAAATTTGCACAAAGCAGATTATCCGTTCTATGAATTCCGTTTCTGTCCTTTATCGTTTTCTCCATGATGTATAAATATTGCTCGTCTCTTGCATAATGCTCATCCTGTACACTGTGGGCAAATGCAGATAGCTGGGCTCCTCGGTTGATTGGCATTGTGATCTTGTGTGTGCTGCTGCAGAGAGCCCCTAAGGAGCTGCATGGTGTGCTCTCAACATTTTAACAGACAGCACTTCCAACAAAAAGGAGTTTTTGTTCTGAACGCTCCTTTGTTTTGAAGTGCACGAGTATTCTGAGGATGTGGAACTGATGATGGAGTTCAGGTTATGGTTTAATATTAGCTTTGACAGAACAGTGTTGTGAAAGAAAATAATATTAAATACTTCTCTGAATTCAAATCACTTTTGATTCAAAAGAGAAATAAACATTTTTATGTCCTTTTTGTTAAAGACATTCAGTAGCTAGGATATAATAGTTATGAAAATGTTTATGCCTAGAGGTAGGTTAAAATTTTATTCTACAATTACGTGCTGAAAGATGCAGTGACAGTCTTTCTAAGTATGATTTAGGGATGTAGTCAAAGAATATCTCATACTACTCTGTAAAACAGGATTAGGATTTCTTTCTTGATTATAAAATCCTTCAGGAGCAGAGGAGTTGGCTTTAGAAAAAAGGGTGGGTTGTTCTGATTTGGGGTGGTTTACTTTTAGGATGATTGTGTCTCTATTGTGAATGATGTTTTGGCTACTTTACACTAGAGCTTTCAATAGAAAAAAATATTTAAAAGCAAGATTTGTCTTAGTTGTCCAAAATCCATCTTGCCAAAAATTGTTTTGTTTTCTTTTAGGTTAAATTCTAACTGAAGTTGCATACATTTTATATATGAAAAGGCTGAAATGTTTGCATTAATTATCTGGTTTTAATTATAGGCAAAGCTATTGTACAATATTGGTAGACAAATTTTAATCCTCAAGTGAAAAATGTCTAGGATAACTTAGATCAACTTTCATCTTAAAGATTTCTGGTGGTGGCTTTTCTCCTGAAAATTTAGCCTATATAGATTTAGAAGGCTGTAACAGAGGAGGAAAAATGCCAAAATAAGAGAGATGATATTGTGGTTTTTTCATTTACAACCTCTCTTGTGTTTTCTTAGGCACAAGTTTATATGGATTTTGTCTTAATATATTGGTATGTATTAATATGCAGAGTCACTGCTAGAAAAAGGATTAGATCCCTGGGGTGCCATTTTCAGCATACCTTTTGTGTGATTTTTAGAGACCTATATAAAAATATTTTTAGTATCTTTAGTAAAAATTCAGCAGAATTTTTGTATCATACATACAAAAAATGTTTCTATGTATAGTACATCAGAACATGAGGCACTGAATGCCTAAATTTTTTATATATTTTTTGCAAAACCTTTTTTTCAGCTGAAATATGAATACAGACATAAATGAAACCTATCGATTCTGGGGCTGTACAGTGTCTATAAATATCCTTTTTGTATTCTACAAGTGCAATTGATTTAAAAGCTTTGTTGAAAACTGCTTTCCTCTCAGAGTACATCATATAAAAAAAAAGGCATTCACTGCCTGAAAACTCCACATGACAATCACAGGGATAATTCTCATGACATTATGCTGCATGCTATCTAAAGAGGCACTATGACCTTAGTGTGTACAATTAGGTATCTTGGCTTTGCCAGTCTTGAAAACTAATATCATTTACTTTAATGTAATTATTCTTTTCTTTACATAGTATAAAAAAAATTTTGTCATTAACAATACACTTAAAAGTCATTAATACTCTAAATTTGAAGGTACCTTTTCATAAATTTTGTACACTTTCAAAGGTCTCAGTGCACTGCTAGCTTTAAATGAATTGAGCTTGGATAAACAAAAATCTTACTACGGACATGGGGACACAGAAGAGTTAAGTAACTTGCTTATGGCCATGTGATGTCATTACAGATCCCACATTTTTGTTCCAAACATAAAACCATGTATTTCCACTTAACATGTGCCATGTCACCAAAATTAGCCTTTCTAGAATAATGACAGGCCCTAAAGAAGTGCTTTCTGATTTCACATGATGTTAACTGAGTAGGTTTGCTTCATTTCTGTCCCCCTTTTTTCCTGCCAAATAGTAAAGAAACTGCTTGTTCCTTTAACAGCTGCATTTGACAAGGGTGATGACCGAAGACTTGGCAAAAAACCTGTATTCACCAGTTCTCAGGTAAACATTTAATCCAAACATTAAAAACATTCAGATAATTGCAAACAAAACTATTTTCATTATTTGTTTTAAGTTAATACTAATTTTCCATATTGCTTAATGGAACTTGTTTTTGAAAAATCTGTATTTTCTTATGAACTGTTCCTGCAGAATAAGTAACGTTCATTACTGGACACAATTTAGGACTCAGACTGTGTTCTGTGACATTTTCAAACAGATAAGCTCAAATAAAAGGCAGGAATTTGTGTTCAGAATCTCACATTCCTCTCTTGCTACATAATGAAACTCATCTGTTTCCCATAGCAAATGGTTTGCTACTGAGCTAATGAAGCTCTGCTGTTATTACAAGCCACCACAACACAGTCTGTTACACTCCCTGCTCTGAAAAATATTTTTTAGTGCCCTCAACAACTCTTCTATTGAAACTCACACTCAAAAGTACATTATTAATTGGTAAAAAACCAGTATGGGTTTCACATGATTTGCCAGTCCTGCATACATTGCAATGACACTAGTATCACAAAGATTCCCTGTCATGCATTTAAATCTCCATATTTGAGGTCCTCTTTACCTGAGAGAATCGATACTGTAATTTCTCTGTGGATACACTGTTGGTAGTAGTTAAAAACATCATATGTATTGTAAAATAGTTTTTGGCTTAATGTTTGTAATAATGCACAGTCTTTATTTCTTTTTGGAAAATATGCACATATAACTCAAAAAAATTTTCTTACTTCAGCAGACACTAATAATATAAATAAGTAAATATTACAGAGTAATTTGTTCAAAGTAAGAGTGAAACTCAGCTTAGATATGTCTCCTCTACATAGAGCAGTACTTTAATATTCTTGAAAGCCAGCAAACTGAGCTAAAATGTGTATGCGTGTGTGTATGTATATATATATTTTTTTAATATATATATCTATATAAAATTTATTTCTATGTTGAATCTTGTTACTTTAGATTCATGTACTACTTTAAAAGTAGATGTGTTTCCGAAATTACAGATTATGGATAGTTTGGTGTTACAAATGTTTTGGTTGGGTTTTTTCTGATGCCATATTTTTTTTCCTAGCTAAATAAAACTACTACTGCATCTGTTGGTATAAGGAACACTTCCTGGGTAGAACACGGCAAGAAAGATTGCGGGGGAGATTCTTCCACTAATCAGGATAAAATGAAATCTGATGGATTAGGAGCATCTGGACATGCATCCACCAATAGAACTACTCTTAATAAGACTTCAAAGCATGAGGACGTAAAGGGGAAGGATGGTAAAAAATTAGTTTCCAAGATTACTAAGGATTCCAAACCTGGGGAAAAAGCTGCTTCGCCAAAGGCTAGAGCTGTTATAAAGACAAAAATAGAAAATAATGGAAATGTGAAGTCTGAAAGCATGCTTACCAAGCAAGATACAGAAAAGACATCATCTGCAAGTGGACAAAAAAATTCAGGAAGTAGCAAGGGACTAAAGAATCATGAAGGAAAAATTTCAGGTGCCAGACCTAAAGTGCTGACAGTAACCTCAAGCACGCAGAACAAAACAAAGCCATTGAAAAAAACCACAGGGAAGGAATCTCCCTCCTTGGTGACTGTAGCAGCAACTTCCAGCAAGTCAGCAAATTCAAACATGGATATCCAGACTGCAGGAGAACAGACAGAGGAACCCAAAGAGGATAAATTGGTAGAGGAAGGGAAAAAACAGACTGGTAATTTTTTACAATTCCTTCTTTAAAGTCCTCTTTTGATTGGTCTCAGGCTGGTCATACCCTGAAAACCAGCCAAGGAAGCTTTAAGAAAATCTACTATAAATTGATAAGAGTTACCTTCTTCCCCTGTAAATGAGTATTAACTGACTTTATGGTCAATTATTAGCCATCTAAAAAGTAAATATTTTACAAGTTTAGCATGTATGGTCTTCTCAGTAACTGATCTTCATATATTAGATTTTTTTCAGTACCTATATGCAATGCATTTCTCCCTGTAATTAACTTCGAATTTACTTTACAGTGGTGAAAATAAAGGCATCTGTGAAGGTATCAAATGGAGTCACCACCAAAAAAAAAAAGACTGAACTTGAGGCTAATGTCACAACAAGCAGGTATGTTACAAATCAATATGCTGCTTTATATATGTGTGCATGAGTGTATGAGTTTCGGAAGAAAGGTTTCAGGTGACCTATTAAACTTACCATTAGATGTTCTTTTTAATCTGAGAATGGTTGTCTGTAGGATGTTATTTGCAAAACAATTTGAGTTAGCTATTGGCAACATTGCTTCAAAGATAAAATTGGTTTGGCTTTTGTGTTGGACTGTTGCATGCTAATCATTTTTAAATTGTTATAGGTCATTCAGAATTCTGCATAGTGGAACAGTTAATGACTACATAAGGTGTTGTAAACTTACCATTTCTGGAATAGTTTAGATTAAACTGGACAGGAGACAGCTGAAGCACCGTGAAATTGTGAAATGGGTCATTATATACATGTTTGTATATAAATTTAAAATATATATATACATTTAATTTTTATTTTCAAGAAGTTTACTTTTTAGGTTGCATTTTCAATGTTTATGTATGTGTGCACATTAAAACACATATTGCTTGTTTAAATATAATTAAACATTGCTAGATCTAAGCCTGGAAATAATGGATATAATAATTTCTTTGCAGTCTGACGAAAAAAACAACAGGAAAAGGGTGTAATGAGCAAAATGTACAAGCTGTTCTAAAGAAAAAAGGGAATTTGAGTACCAATTCTGCAGCACAGCAAAAGACACAAAACACACCTACCAATTCTCCCAAGAACCAAGGTAAAGTTTCATACAGCAATTAAATGATCAGCCACTATTATGCAAAGCTTTGAGGTTTGTTTGTTTTTTAGCACAAGTATTTGGAAAAATCTTCTGAAGAATTCTGGGTTTTTTCCATATTTCACTTTTGGTGACAATCCTAAACTGTAAAATGTAAATTAATGTGTCAACTTCAAAATACTTAAAAGACGGTCTTCACTGCCAATCGGTGTTTTTTTCTGCTTGTTTAATCTGCATTGCAGAGTCTTCCATTTGCTGATCCCCTGCACTTCTGCATTTGGAACCATGACTGAGCTCAACAGAAATTCTGTAGGTCGAGCATTTGTAATAAGCAGCAAAGGTCTGGACTGCAGACTGCTTTATGCCTCCCTATTTTGTTGTTTTCCCATTTCCCCCCTAGCAGCAGCACTACTGAAACTGGCCCCCAAACAAATACTCGATTTCAACAGCTACTGATAGCAGATGTAGGAAATGACACCGTAGGACACAGAGAGGAAACACTGCTTTAGAACGATACAAAGTGTTAAGGATGGAGCTCCAATATTCAAGTTATATTATCTTAAATGCACTGTGATGTAGAAAACACAGGTTCTGTCAATTTGTGGTCATTAAAGATCATGCAGTATTTTCTGAGCAGGGACATTATTTCTGGTATTCTAATCACATTATAACTAATGTTATTATTTTCTGCCTCTGTTCATTTCCTCTACAATATGAATTGAATACAGTACTCATCACTTCCTGTGCTAAGCTGCTGTGTAGTGTTTGTATGCATTATTAGAGAGCTGCTGCTTTTTACTCCAGGGATGACCAGTTACAGGCTGAAGTAATTCCTGTATGTATATTCTATGAACTGCTTTAAAGGTGCCAAGATGGTATTTTTGTCGACTATCTGTTATTTCAAATCTTAATTCTTTACCAAGCCCTAAACCCCTTAGTTACATAAAAAGTTGAGTAACTTGTTTCTAAACGTAAACAAACACTAACATAAAATTGGTGAATATACTGTGGCTGGCATATACAACATTTATAGTCTTTTTTACTGTTTGTTAGGACCTCAGGGGGAATCACCAAATTCACTGAAATCAGGAATTTCTCCAAAACAAAACGAAGAAAAAAATGTGTTACAACACCTGGTTCAGACAACACTCCCAGAAAAACATCCTTCAGCTAAGAAGAAGAGTATTAAACAATCACAAACACCTGTAACAAAAGCCACTGCAAAGATAACACCTAAGGCTCCATCAAAGAATGCTGAGATTACAAATAGTAAAGACCCGAAACAGAAGACAACTGTACAAAAATCTCAGTCCTCGGCCCAAAAGCATTCAAGGAGTGATTCTCCTATTGTCCAGAAGAATGTGCATACCTCTGAACACAGAGGTTCAGGACAGAAACTTGAGAAAAACACAGCTGATGCTGTGGCAGATCAGCTTCATGACAATAATGAATGCTATTCTGCAAATCAGTCTTTAAAACCTGCCATGGAAAGTATCACTGACAATAAATTGCTGGAGTCCTGTCAATCCAATAAACAAAAATTACCAGATTCTTCTGAAAATGTGCAATACAAAATACAATCCCAATCTTCTTCTCCTCTAAATGCAGAAGAAACTATTTATAAACTGAATGTTTCACTACAAAATTACATGGAAACAAGACAAATCTGTGGAGATCAGACTGGAATTAAAAAGATTGAAGATCCAGAGAAAGATGATAATACAGCTGAATTTCACTGTCATGCACAGTCTTCCAATGATGGATATTCAGACTTTTCCAAGAAAACAAATCAAAAGGCTGTTATTTTAGGAGAACTGGTGAAAGATTCAAAAGCAACAAAAGTCTGTAATGAACAGAGTGATAAAATAAACTCTGGAGCAGGTCTTAACTATGGTGAAAATGCTTTGTCAAGCTTTTCCCAAGTAACCAATAAAGAGGATGATACATCATCTCCTCAGATCCATGTGGAGGGATTTCTTGAAGTTGATGAACTGTGTGATACCTCAGCCTTGACTGAATATAAATCAGTTACAACAGATTTAGATGATGTTTCAGAATGTTCCACAGAACAAATAACAGAAAAATATTCACCTAATTACACAGAGCTTATAGAGCCTATGGAAATGCCAGAAAACCATGAAAATGCAGAAATTCCCTTTGTGGACCACTGGAGTACTGGTGCCGTAGATCCAAAAGAGAGTCCTGAATCAGATACTGGCAGTGCAACCACATCCTCTGATGATATAAAACCAAGATCAGAAGATTATGATGCCGGAGGCTCTCAGGATGATGAGGGATCCAATGAAAGAGGGATTTCTAAATGCAGTACTATGTTATGTCATGATTTTCTTGGAAGAAGCAGCAGTGACACAAGTACACCTGAGGAATTAAAAATTTATGATAGCAGTCTAAGAATAGAAGTGAAAATGAAAAAAGAGGGTTCTGATCTCTTCCGTATTAATTCAACAAGTGATGATGAAATACCAAGAAAAAGACCTGAAATTTGGTCCCATCAAGAGAGTTCACGGACCAATACTAGAGAAAGCAAAAGTTCTACTTTTGGCAATGCACAGTTTACTCAGGAAGCAGACCAAGTTTCTTCTTCTGCCGATGAAACAGAAGATGACAGATCTGAAGCGGAGAACGTTGCAGAAAACTTTCCGCCATCAAATGTTCCTACTCAACAGTTCCAAGGAATTGATAACTTAGCTTTTGAGGATGCAACAGAAAATGATACTGCAAGTCAGGAGTTTTCTAAAACTAAAAATTTCAAACGATCTGTTTTACTTTCAGTAGATGAATGTGAGGAATTGGGAGCTGATGATAAAGTGGAAACTCACACTTCACGTCAGCACTCAATAGATTCTCTTACTCCTTCAGAAGTATTTGACAGTGTTTCTCAAGAGCACCATGGAAAGACATTTTACTCAAGATACTCATTGGAAACTGAAGATGGATTCCTGGACGGCAAACAGCACAAGGATAGAGACAACAGATCAGATAAAAGTGGAAGTTCTCTCCTGCATCTTCACGGTATTGAAATCCCAGGAAAGGAGAATCAAGGTGCTTCAATGACTGAACAAAATTGCCCAGAGAAAGTGTATTCAGCAGGTAGTCCACATCCAGGTGAAAAACAGCCAATAAATATGAAGAATGAGGTGGCTAGTGAATTTCACCAGTGCAATAAGTACTTAGACAATGATGCAAAATCTCAAGAAAGGCCATGTCATCTGGATCTTCAGCAGAGAGAAACTAATTCTGATGTGCAAAAGAGCAGCTCTGCAAAACCTGTAGAAGCCAGTAAGAATCAGATGCTGACTCAGGAAAGTCAAGTGAGAGACAGTCAACCAGCAGCTACTGAATGCGCTAATACTGATTTACTTCCAGGTAATGTACAGAAATAGAAACATTCAGTCATTCAAAACCAAATTAATAGGGAAAGCTTTGGCAATTTGTCTGGGATTGAATCCTGAAGTAATTTTGGCTGAAACTATATTTAAATATTTTTAAGTATTTCACTTGAGTAGAGAATGCTTGTCTGTTTGAAATATCCGTCAATACCCTGCTGTTCAATGAGAAACTTGACTACAAGAAAAGAGATTTTATGTAATGCTAAAAGAAAGATTGGATGCAGTTGTCTGTACTTCAGTTATTTTTGATCCAATCTAACATTGACAGCATCAGCTTTTGATGGAATCTTAGTATTTGTTTTGTCTGCTTGACAACATATAGTATGTCTGAATGGGATGTGCAATAACTAAAGTAATAACCTTAACTAAAGCGCACTGAACTGTTTACCTGAACAGCTATATGCATTATTGTTGTAATTTATTTATTTATATATTATATACAAATTTGGATCACTCTCTCACTGAATATAACTGAATATTTGCCATATAAACCAGTGGGAGTAGGTTTGAACTCTGCTTTAGAGCTTATGAGATGTCTAAAATTCTAAATTTTACCAGTAAAAGCTTATTTCCTAAAAGAGAGATTATACTTAGGACTGATGCTTATATACAAAAAAGTTCTAACTTGTTTTATGTAGCTAGATGAATACTTGTCTAGTTTTGTGTTTTGTCTTCTTTATATCAATAATTCAGTCTGTTTATCCCATCAAAAATATACAATAGTGTTGATTACAACTATTGTGTATTCAAGAGTAATGAAACACTGATGATGATCTATGTTCAGCCAGACCACAGAACAAGAAGACATTAAAAGTTGTACTATTTTTTTTAAGTTTGCTTGCCCTTGCCTGCAGCTGCCCTTGCATGTGCAGTGTAGAAATAAGCCTGTGGATAAACAATTTTGGGTTTAATTCTCTTCTAAGCTGACATAGCTTAAGTCACCATTCAGTAATCATTCTCTATTAATTCCCTCTATGCACCTCCTGGTCTAAATTTAATTTATGTAGTAAATGAGAAATTTCATGTGCATTAAGTGTATATTTACATTGTCATTTTCTGTATCAGAAACTTAATTATGGAGGTTATTGTTAATTACCAGTGGTGATTGCTGTTTTAACTTAATTTACAAATCATACCTTGTTTTTTATATAGGAAATAAATGCCTCAAATTTTGTCAATTTTGTATAACCCTCCATCCCCCTTTTTTTAACCTGATTGGATTGTCCTTCCTGAATGAATTAAATTTTGCTCTACACAGCCCTGAGGGGAGGATCACCTACAATTTTTACATTGTACAGTATTGTGAATTATTTCAGGAGACATAGATGATTATGACACAATGGCACAAACCTGCATGTATGAACATCGGCCTCCAAAAACCCTTTCTCCAATATATGAGATGGATGTTGGAGAAGCAATTGAGCAGAGGATGGATTCAGAAACAGCAGTTCTAGAGATGGATTTTGAAGATCAACAATTTGCAGAACAGGACTGGACTCTACTCAGGCAATTGTTATCTGAGCAGGACTCAAATATAGATTTCAAAAACTCTGTTCCTGAAGACCTTAACTTAGCACAATGTCTTATCAATCAGACACTGTTTCTGGCACGAGATGGTTCAAATCCTCAGGGTACATCACAAGTTGACACATTCAGTAGGTGGACTGAACTCATGTCTCCACTTGACGATTCCTCAGCAAGCATTACAGTGGCAAGCTTTTCATCTGAAGACTGTTCATCCCCTCAAGGGGAATGGACAATTCTTGAACTGGAAACCCATCATTAAGGTGTCAGATTTTTGCAACTGAACTCCAACCCATTCCCCAAATCTATTTTTGATGAGTTGTTTCCATATAGTAATGAAATACTGCATCAGTCAAGAACGAGCAATTCTTGATACTGAGGCAATCTTTCTGATAAAATGAGGTAAATATGTTAATTTATAATCTAGATTTAATCACAAGTACAATAATTTTTCAAGACTTAAATGTATGTCTTTTCTAAAAATGAACTTTGAGCATGTATTTTCTAGAATTGTTAGAAAAACTAGATGACATGAAAGAAAAATCTGGGTTTCCACCCTCCCTTTTATCTTCTTTTATGACATTTAATGTTCTCATTGATCAAAAATTTAAAGATGAATGCACAATTAGTAGAGCTATTCCTCTCCTTTTACTCCCCCCTCTCTATATGGTGACTTCATTTTACAACAATAAAGATTCAGAATGGTTGTGTCAAAAGGTGATGTGTGCCAACACTACTTTAAATGACAGAAAAACATACTTTTATTCAAAGAAAATGTTTCAATCTGAATCTGCCTTGGGCCTTATTAATATGAGCAGCTTGTTTCATCTGTTTCTTCCAGATTTAATTTTTGTATTTTGGTTTGTTTTGTTTAGAAGTTTCCAATAAATTTTTTTAATTGCCTTTACTTCAAATATAAGACTTCAGAGGGTCTGTGCTGTATGTAGAGCACTGTTTCTTTCTTGGAAATGCACATATTTAAGTCAATATTTTAAATGGCATGGTGCATGAATTCAAAGGAGTTGCTAGAATGTTGCTCCTGCTCTAAGAGACAGCATGCCTGATGTCTCCAAAAGTACATCTGAATCTTAAGTTGTGGTCAGTGTTACATCTGAAGTCTGATGTTAACTAGAATTACCTTCAGGTATTAATTAATTATACTTGCACCATTTTAAAGCTGAGGCATAGCAAGATTCTCAGGAATTTGGTTTTGTTTGTTTTCATAGATGCCACATTTTTAGGAGCAGTAATAGGATTCTTGCATCTTCATTAATATCTCTAGTGTAGCTTTTATAAATTGAGACTAAATGTCACCATAACCTTTCTTTTGACTCAGAGTGAAATAGGATATACAGATCATTCTGCTGCTTTTGGCTCTTGGGGTGTAGATAGGACTGATTATTGTCTTTTCTGATTCGACAGGGGAGGAAGGAGTGAGAAACTTTTTGTAACTCTTACCAAGTCAGAATTCCTGAAACATACAGGGTTTTTTTCCCTGCAAAGGTTGGACCGTCTTAAGATATCTGCATTATGGAAACAGGAGAGCTTGTCTTTCACACAGCTTAAAATCTAAAAAGGAAGTATTCTACCTCCTCTTAGTCATTAACAGAAGTGCCTTCAGAAGTGGGTGCCATATAGCAGTAAAAGGCTACTAACGTTCTATTTTGGTTGAAACTATATAAGTACACAACTTAAGCTGGCTGTAACCACTGATAACATGGTCAGTTTTGCAAGCTTTTGCACAATTCCAGCAGTGCACCTTAATTTTCTTGAAAAACTTCATTTCTCTTTGTTCATAGTCAGAAACTCAGTTCTGTGGAAATACGAACTTGCCCTAGTGTATAATTAAAGAAGGTACAACTTTAGATTTGACATAATAAAGATCTCCGAGGCAAAATAATTTATCTAGCAAGCCGCTTTGTTAAATTTCTGGTAGAAAAGTAAAAGTAATGTTTTATTCTCGAAATGAATGGAGGAAGAATTTTATCTTGTTCTTTAATATCAAGGTAAGAGAAAAAAGGGAAAACCTTCCTTTCTCTTTATGTCAGTGGAGGACTCTAAACTCATGGAAGGAAGATGTTCAGTCTCATAATAAAATTCTTTCATCTGCTCTTTTAGCAGCAGCATAAATAGTCCAAGATATTATAATTCAAAATACTGTAAACCTAATACTCTGTATTTAACCCAGTCTTCATATTGAGGGACCTAGAACACTTTAGAAGGTGCAAATCCTCAAGAAAACCTATTTTTCACCTTCAGCGTTTACAAAGTATATCAATAGGTGATAATCCTTTGGATAAAATAAAGAACTATAGTACTAGCCATAGTAAAAGATGAAGCTCAAGAGAAGATCTTACAGAAGGGTAGGGAATAGTGTTTTTCAATGTCTGTACTAAAGTAAAAATTATTTACCAAAAATTTTAATCAATTTTAAAATCCTGATGATATTCTGACAGTGGGCATTCACATTAGACAAGATGAAGTGACGGAAAGGAGAAGTGACAGAAGGTGAAAGAAGGGATCCTTTTGTCTATTTTCTGCTTTTCCCATGTTTTTAACTTGTTACTGAATTGAGAAAGGGACACTGAAAATTGACACAAAATTTTAGGTTTAGTATATGAAATATATTCACATGTAGGGTTTTTTAAACTGGGTTTTTTTGTCTTTGCATTTACTTTTTCAGTTGTATCAAAATTAAATTAGCTTCTCTCTTCAAGTCCCCAGTAATGCTCTTGCAATTTCTGTAACAGTTTTGCAGCAGACCACTGATTAGGATATGGTATTGTTCAGTTGGTGCATAGGCAGCCGTAGAATTCAGCTTCCCACAGCCAAATAGTGTCTGTAGAAGTAGCAGGAATAGAAAGTGGTATTGTTTTTAATTTGCGTTACTAGAGTGCCTGTGAGGCTTAATCAGACCAGCATCCCACTGGCTAGACATTGTACAAACAAAGAACAAAAACAAAGACTTCCCACAGAATAGTTAGAATCCAGGATAAGACAAAAGACAAAAAAAAAAATGCACATGAATGGAAAAGTAAAATGAGAGTGTCAATATTTGTCTAGCTGATTAGCAATGGTTTCAGCACATCATCAGTTTAGTCATTTTTTCTCCTCTGTGCATTACGAGAAGGGAAAACTGGAGGGTGAGATTTGAAGGCTGGTTAACGAGGGAGCTGAAAGAATGTATATTCCTGACCAGCCTTGTGTGCTGCCTGAACTGTTTGACCCTGACCTCATTCAGGAGAATATTCAAGCTTTAAGCCAGGTGTAGGTGGCTATTTCTTTAATAGTATCAGTCACTTGAGTTCTTTGGAGTCCTGCTCATACCTCCTGACAGTGATTTTGTCACTGTATTGGCCTCTTCTCCAAAACATGAGAGAATGTTTGAAAACTTCATAGAGAAACAATCAAAGCCGGTGTCATAGGCTCCAAGTGAATAGTGATTATGAGGTCCTGAAAGACTTCTAAAGCAAAGACAAGGTAGATACATCTGATGAAACAGTGAAAGTGGCATCAGTGAGGAAACTAAAAAGATGGCATAGTCAGAGTACTACCCTTGCAGTAGCATTTTGTATAAGAGCAGTGAAATTGCTTTGTCAAAGCCTAAGAAGACCATGTTGCAGTTAACAGGTGACAGTGACAGCTTACCTGAGATTGTTCTGTGAATGGGCAAACATGTCTGTATCCTACAGAGAGTAACACCACATTTAGTAAACTATCAATGAAATTTAGAGGAGAGGACTTGGAAATCAGTCTAAGATAATGACCCTGATTTGGCCTACCTTGAATGACATGTTATGAAAGTGAAAAATAAGGAAGGATGTTTTACATGTATGAATGTATAATGTTTAAAGAAGGCTAGGCCTCCAAAAGTGATATCTGTAGGCATAATTACTTTTTTTTTTTTTTACTTGGAAAGTTAGAGTCTAGTCTGGACTGGAGAAGCAGCTCTGCAGGGTTTCTACATACAGATAATAGCTAAAATTGTATTTGTGGAGTAAGTCACCAACAGACATACTGCAGACAGGAGAGGGAAGGCCAGACACTTGGAACCATACAGGAAACTGAGGAACGAGGAAGTTCGTCCAAAGAATCTATTAAAAAAAGAAATTATGGAAGCAAATGAAATAAAAAGATGGAGACAGGAGTAAAATGAGGCTGACAGGATTTAAGGAAAACTGCACCACTGGTTTCACTGAACATAGCCCACAAGGCAGATGAGTATAAAATACCAGTTTTGAGGTTGATTAGGAAAGTATTCTTAGGGGCTGTGGTCAAAATGAGAGATTGGCCCGCAGAGTCAAAGGCAACAGACACCAGTTTGGTAGAGCCTGACAGAACTGCAGGAAGGAAGCTGAGCCTAACCACTAAGAGAGAAACAACAGTTAGAAAAGCAGATCAGTTAATAATATATTTTGATTTGCTTTTTCAATGCATGAGATTATACCATGTTTATATAGTATAGCAAAAGAAATGCAGAGGCTAAGACATACAGTGAAGATCAGAAGAGATAAGAACAAAATGAGATCAGCAGGCAGTCTGGACTGCTACAAGTGATCAGATAAGTGCATAAAAAAACCCCAGACATCTGCTTTTCTGGTGTAGGGGTAATGGAAAGGACACTTAATAAATTCATAAGTTTTTTCCCTTAGAAAACCTTCTTCTAGAATCATAGAATTACAGGAAAATTGCAGAAAAATCATAGAAATACAGGAAAATGTAGGCTTGAACTGACCTCTAAAGGTCTATAGTCCAATGTCCTACTAAAAGCAGGAGTAACTTCAAAGTTAGATTAGATTGTTAGGGCCTCATCAATGTCCATAGCATATAAATGATAATAAAGGCAGCAGGCAGAAACACAATGCTCATGGGAAACAGATATTTGAGATTAAACTATTCTCATTATAATAAAACTACTTTGGGTGTCACTGGAAAATACTAAGTATGAGAAATATGGCTAGCTTGCAACATTTGAAGTTCTGGATGATATGTGACTGAACTGTACCTGTTTAATAATCTTATTCCATACTTTTAAAGGTTTTAAATTATTTCCAATTCATACTCATTTTTGAGTTTGCAAATTTTATTATTATTTTGGAAGAATTAGGGCAAGAGAACTTCCCATGTTGCTCACAAAGACTGTCCCTAGGATTTGTTCCCCTGGCATTGTCTCTCAGTTTGTTTCGGGGAATATGTTTAAAAAAAAACCTCACATACCTGTTCTAGGTACAGAATGTAGGAGACTATTTTATATATATTTCAATATATATTGTTGCCATCTGGAAAGTAATAAGTAGCATGCTCGTTCTACTTTGCTCCAGAAAACCTAAACCTTTGCATGAAGGAATTAAGAACTGTTCTTATGTTGTTCATCTGTTGCTCAGAACCAAGACATTTAGGAATTCATTATTTTGCTTTCAGTAATGTCAAAAACAACCTCTTGTTGACCTCAGCTGAATCAGGTTCAGGGCTTGCCTATATTAATGCATGTACTAAAAATGCTATTTTTCCAATATATCTATTTAGTAGTTTTCTAGTTTTACTCTACTAATAACATTGTACAGTTGTAGGTATGACAAATTACAGCTAGAAAGATTTCAATTTAGGAGTCATAATTGTATGCTTTCTGTTAATATTTCATGACTGGGGTGATTTAACATTTGTACATTGATGGATGACGTTCTTGCCAGGACTACACAGGAACTGAGGACAAAAGATAAAATGAGAAGTATTACAGCTTTATTACAACAAATGATTCTCTGGAAATGGGCTTTTAGATCTGAAATCCAATATAATTAGAAGTTTTCATCTCTTGCAGAAAATCCATACTGATTTTCATCTTTCTCTCTTGAACAAAAGTATATGCGGTTTGTTTTTTTTTAAATAAGCTTTAAGGTTCAATTTTGGAAAAATTACAGCTCAGATATCTTCTCTAGCTAATTTAAAACGTAGCTTCTTTCTCTTGACAACTACTGTGTGTTTAAGGAAACTAACAGAGGAAATGGCATAGTCAGAGTACTACCCTTGCAGTAACAGGGGAAAATGAGGAAAATGATTTATCTAAAAACTGGATATCAACTGGGGAAAAATACTGATTTTACTAATTTCTTTGGTTTTTACATTTGGTAACTAAAAACAGAAGAAGTTACACAGAACAGGCATGCACACACACCTGTTTATTTCTTGCATTTGACCTCCCTTTCATACTTTGCTTTGCAATCTGCACTGAACATTCCATTAAGCCACAGTCCGCAAACACGGAAGTGAATCCACAGCCACATTTGCAGATTGGCTTTCAGCTTAACATTCTCTTTTCAGAAAGGGTAATGGAGCTGACACTGGGGGCAGGCACTGTGCATACTTGTCTTTTTATACGGTACTCAACTTAATGAGGTTCTAATCCTGATGAACCATCTGGATGCAGTTAAAGTATGAAATAATTAATAATGGAATTCCATTAAGTTGCTTCCCTGTTCTCCTTAATTTATTGCTCAGAAGACTGTCCGGTTAGAGAAATCAAAGTCCTAAGAAATCTAACTTTCTGCATTATATGCAATAAAAGTCCTTTTGCTATTGCACAGTAAAATATGAGTACATGTCTTCAATAAATGAAACCTCAGTATCTGGAGGGGCTGACTATAACTCAGTAACGATACATTTAACAAGGACACTGATGGTCAAAATAGGATTTGTATACTTACAGATGATGACTGTTTACTGGATTAGAGTGCACATTCTGCTGAACCTGAACAGAGGTTCACAAGCACAAATTTGGGGCTCAGCCCAGTTACCCAGGTAATCATACTTTGTATTTATGCACTCAAGTGACAGTGACTACTTTTTCTCAGCTCCCGCTGAAGTTAGTGTGAGTGGTATCAGATCCACATTATAAAGATCACTTTGTTTAAGTGTCTGGACAGAAAGACTAGTTACTGGAGTAAAAATTTTGGTCCATATACCTTAACTCTACAACCCACTTTTGAGATTGATCTCACCAACTTACTTAAACCTACAATATCCTCACGTATGCAAACCTTATGTAGGAATTTTTGCAATTTTCTTAATTTGTGTTTAATGAAATAATTTTTGTTCTTCACTTTTTTTTAAATAACCCTCTTTGGAGTGTGGCATGACATCCTGCCAGTAGAGTTATATCAGTGTGGCTAAGATCAATATAGATAGGACAAACCCTGTGTACATGCCAGATTCAGTGTAGGTAGTGTAAAAAGCTTTTGTGACCTTCACAGAATGAGGTAATATCCATGAACGAGACCCACCTCTAAGTCAAACTTCCTACCTGTAACAATATGTCCTCCTGTATCTGTAGAGAAAGAAACCCTTCAATCTCCATTTTCTGGATTATCATGTTCTAGTAACTAAGATTAATCTATGTATAATGGGATGCATATGAACAAACGTTTGAGTCACTACCTGTAGTCCATGGCTTTATGGTCCTAGAATATTTTGACCACTCAGTCTTGTGGAGGGGAGGGGAGGGTGTTAAGCTCTCAAACTGAATGCTTGCATGTTTCCCACCCGCTTGCTTTCCAGACTTAGATAATGAGCTGGGGCCTAAGTAATCCTATTTTGAAATGACTCCTTGTCAACAGAGTCTTCTGTTTCCAGAATATCTGTATGATTGCATAGTCCCAAACCTTTCTTCCCCATGCTACATACTGAAGGTTCTTAGCTGATTTCTGTATGACAGAAAATAATAAATCCTATGTGTAAGTTAAATGCTGAGTCACTGTACTTCATTCAACTTGTAGACTGCTGACATCAATTTTTATTTGTGCTCTGTAAATGGCAAAAAGAAGTGTTACTTTCCTGTGCCATCTGTTTAGTGCATGTTCACTCCTTTTTCTCCTTTAAAAGGAGAATATTGATTTTTTTCTTTGATTGTGTCATCAGAGAACAGGACAGGTGATATGTGTGAAGATCAACAATCAGTTTTCATATAAAAATACATAGAGAGGAAGATACCTATGTAAAAGTTCTACAAAATCAAACAATGGTGCTGTTGTAGAACATACAGGATATCGGCCAGGAGAGCATAGAGAAAACACTAATTTGATGATAGATTTTGCCTTGTCATAAATTAGTTATTAATTCAAATGCTTATGCCATTATCTTCATCATAGGGGAGTTCTAATCCCAAGATCTTTCTCTTCTTGCCTAAGTGGGGTTCTGTACTCTGCTTCCAGGAATTACTTGATATGCTGCCAGACACAGCCCTGTTCTTTCTCTCTCCTGCACCTTTACCTGTATGTGAAATGCACCATGTAGGTATGTGGGAAAAAAATGCTTCTGAGATTTAAAGCTAAGACTAGCCAAATGTCAGAAACTGTCATAGCAGAGATAACAGTAAGTATGAAAATAACTTCAGCTCATCAGATAGCATAGGATCCCTCAAAAGTCCCTCTTGAGAGAGGAAACCATTGTGGAGAAGAATGCTCTGAAGAACACACAATTCAGAAAAATCTATTTCCTTTGAGTCCAAGCTCTACTTAATTAGTGTTCTGACATTCAGGCTCAAAAAACCGGAAAGTCATGTAGTAAATACTGAAATGGTATTGCAGAACAAATCTCTACCAGAATTGTCCCTTGGGCAGAGTCCCAGGGGCTCAGCATGTCCCATTGCATCAGACTTGTGCTAGACAAGTATTAGGCCTGGGCAGCTTTTACAAGGACACAGTGCGGGGTCTGGGGTCCCTTCTGCTCAGAACCTTCTGTCTCAGAAAGAGTCTTATTTTTATTTCAAATACCAACTATTGTCAAATGTAAGTGACAAGCAGAAATATATTAAGTTTCTTGTATAAATTTTTGCCAACTGTAATTAAGACACACAATTTACACTAGCAAATATATAGCAACTGGAGTCAACATACTGTCAGGAAGCATTTTCTGTTAAAGTTTGGGTTTTTCTCATTGTCCCACACTTATCCATCATTGTACTTTGATGCTTCTCAAGTGATATTCTGAGTTTGGGGGTGTCCAGCTTCATGCACAGTAAGTGGCTATCAGGGAAAAAAGGTATCTACTGGTATCCCAGGAGCCTAAATCCAGTATTTGTATTTCTTTGTAGTTACAATTTCTTTAATGTAATAGTTTACCCTTTCTTTTATGTACTGCCCGTCTCCAACAGTATTACACTGAAAGAAACAGAAATCTACTCACCTGTTATTTACCCTGGGAATCATTTTTTATTCCATTCTATTCCCTCCTATTATTTTTTCTCTGTCTGAATAGTTGTAATTCAATTAATGCATGTACTTATTAAACATAATCCAAAATATGAATTCAGGTACACTGTAGTATTATAGATCAAGTATAACCCTTACAAACAAAACACTTACGACTCTTTACCCCGGGATTTCTCTAGTACTGAAACACAAATTCATTCCTAGTGTGCATAAATTCAAAATTGATATTGACAAATGTCAGTAGGATCATCAATCCTCATCATAAAACTACTCTATTATTTTATAATTGTACTTTAAAATAATTCCTAATGTTCTTAACTCCCTGATTTTTGTATGCAGTCAGAGCACATGGTTCCACTATGTTACAGGACACGGTTTCACCGTTTGTGGGTCCTGCCACTGCTCTTCAGAACACTATAGTCAAGATACCAAATACATCTGTTATTTTCCTTTAATTTGCTGACTTTCACATTTATACTCCATAAAATCTCAAAAATTCAGTATTAGAAATATTTTACTTACTATGTAAAGTAGCATGACATTTCCATACCCTCACAGAGAAGGGTTACTCTAACTTGGCTGCATTTGACCAACAGAGGAGGGAAATCAGATGTGAATCCATGTCTTGTCTGGAACAAAGAGAAGAGTAATTTTTAAATTACTACAATGTCTAATTATTTCTATGCAAGCAAAACAATTTGCTATATAAATGCATATTTATTTATTTATTTTAATATATGAGGTTCATTTCTTCTATTTTAAAATGCCCTAAAAATTGTTTAAAAAGAAAAAGCTTTTACTAACATCTCTGATTTTTGGTAAAAATACCTGTTTCAGAGGATAGTATGAGAAGCTAGACTCATGCCTGGGTAAAGTGCAGAGCTGGATACCAGTGCTTTTAACGGCTCTGCGTTCCAGCTCTTCTTGACCATGTGGAAGTATTGTTTCCTCATGTAATCATGCAAGAACATGATTAAAAAGAAGCGTCAAAACAGTATTTCTTTTTCACTTAAAGTGGTGCTGTCTCTTTCTTTTACATTTTTGTTCTGCGAAACTTCTGTGTTTATGTAAGTTCTATAGAAAAGAACGTGGCCTACTCTTGCCCAAAAATAGCTGCAGAATCAGTCCCCATTACGAACATTCCCTCGAGCCTTCGGTTCCAGCGCCGCGCGGCTCCTCCTGAGGGCTGAGGGTGAGGGCGGGCCCCGCTCCCTTCCCGCCGCCGGGCTCCCGCTTTCCCGCCCTCCCGGAGGCGCCACGAGGGAGCCAGCCCAGCGCCAGAACAGGTTTTAGATCGGGGAAAGGGCCGGGGGAGGCTGGCGTTGGGAGCAGCTGGCACCAAGGCTAACGGGAGCCATCCAGGCCCAGGCTCCGGGCTGCCTCTCGCTCCTGCCGGGAGCTCCGCTGTCCCCAACTGTTCCGCATGAGCCTTGTGGAGACACAAGCGTCTGCCAAGCTCCAGATCCAGGAATATTTTCAGATGAGCGTTGTGCCTTACAGAAGAAGCTTGCCCAGATGCAAATTCCTTAGAGCTATTTAGGTGTCTGATTGCCATCTTAAATTAGCTCAATGGCAGTGGGCACCTGTTACTTTTCGGGAATTGAGTAGTGCCCTGTTTTTCAATCAGCTCTTTAATGTGTCCGTGTGCTTTAAACATCTCACCTCGTTAACTGGCAGGAAATATCTGTCGTCTCTCTTTTCCCAGACTTTTCAGAAGTGGCACCTGAGATCTCACTGCAGAGCTATTAAACTAAAAAAATGACAGAAAGTTGTGGGCAGGAGCAGACAAGGTGGATAACGACGGTCATTATGAGTACAGCTCTGCAGGTAGGATACCCCTTATCAGGGCCAGCATCTGACTCATTAGAAAATGCTGAAAGAAGCATTTCCTATATTCTGTATATGGAAATATTTTATTCAATGTCAACAAATACAGTTTTTTCAGGACGAAACAGGGATATCAGTCGGAAGCTGCTTCTACTGGAATACTGGTTCTTTTCATGTGTATCTGTATTTTCTGCTAGCTACTTCCATATCTATTTAGTATTCTTGCCACCTGCTATTCCAAGTTACACTGCTTTAGGATTGTTCTCCTGACTCATCGTTTTTGCACTGCACTGATGCCTCTTTCAGTTTGCTCTATAAATAATTCCATCAGAAATGTTGCTGAATTTTCTGAATTTCTCCCTGAATATTTTATTTTTTTCCTATACAGTATCAACACAGGGATAGACAATTAGTAAGTACATAATTCAGTTTAAAATACTGAGTCTTACAGATATTAATATATATTTTTATCTGTTAACATCAGAAGCCTTGACTCTCTTTCCAAGTAAAGTAAAAGGGTATGTCAAGGAGCTGGTAATTAGCTTCTGCAGCTGAGGCCAATTTCATGCTAGCTGGAGAGAATTTAGAGGCAAGAGAGCTTTGATTCACAAGCAAGGATATCTTATGCTAGCTTGGCTGACAAGGTTATCACCCCATCTCCGCTGTGTAAATGGGTGAACCATGTTGAAATAATTCCTGAATCACCTCAGTTTAAAGCCTATACTTAACTTGCCTGCTCATTTTGGAATTTACAGCCTGTAAACTGTGCCTGTTTGTGCCATAATATGGTGAGAGGTAATGGATGGCAGTGATTTCATCAGCTATATCAGCATAGCTCACTCCTACCCCCAGCTCTACTCAAAACTACTGCTGTTAGGGCTCCCCATAAGCAAAGGAGATAACTGAATACAAATCCAAGATGGCTTTTCTGTATCAGTTTTAATTATGAGCTATCATTTTCAGATAGCCGTTGTATTTGTCTGTTAAATAATTCAGCAGTGGCTTTGAAGCTGAGACTTTTTTCTAAAATGTAGCCATACCTTACAAGCAATTGCCACTGAGTGTTCCCTTTCCAGACCAATTGAAAGCGTGACATTTCTGGTTACTGTCTCCTTCAGGGATCACTGGCTGTCCAGATTTTCTGTTGTACTCTTCCACTAAATCATGGCCCTTCCCTATATAAGCCATGGCTGGCTGTGCTCTGAATGGGTAGGTTAAAGAACATGTTATTAGCTAAAAAAGGTTCAGTGATTCAACCTTTAATATACGTGTGTTCGTGCAGCTTCTGTGGAACATACTGCAGAAATGCTTTTTGCAGGCTGAAAAATACATCCAAACACACTCCATTCTGTAGATGATTATGCTGCTTAGTGCAGTGTTCTAGTTTTCCTGTGTGGATTGCATTCTGTCAAAAAGCTTTAAAGAAAATCATGTCCCATACAGAATTTCTGAACGATTTTCCAGCTGAGATGCTGACATCTGTGAAAATAATGCAGCCTAATTAACCAGAGTCATAGAAACACACTACTGTATGATCCTCATTTCTGCAAATCCTCCTCTAGCACATCTTACCAAAACAGACTGTAAAATGTCTGAGCTTCTTTATGCATTATGCAAGAGTTTCCTGAGACAAACTGAATGTACACATACAGAGTTGTTATTCAGTGTTTGTAATTTCCAAATACTTCAAAATTTCCTGAATTGAACATGTTTAACATTTTAGTACCTTTTTCTTATTTTCAGTGGAATAAAAAATACTTTTTGAACAACAGTGCAAAATGGTTCAGCTGATGCTTTAAGAATATTCCTAATTTGTTGGCTGAAAACTTTTCAAAATAATCTTATAAAATTTATTTAGGATCATGAAATTTCTACAGTTCTGCAGAGACAACACCACCGAGTTCGATATTCAGAATCAGTGGAAACTGGATCTGTGATTTTTCCTCTTTCTGGTACAGTACTTTAAAGTTTATGCTTTTAAATCATAAACTCCAAAGAAGTACAAAGTTAGGCCCTGTTGTGGGCTACACTAAACTGAATAAAATCTGCCTTGTTGGGATGTTGTGCAGTACTGGAAGGAGCTGTGCTATGATTGTATGTAAATCAGAGGATGAAACAGAGAACATTGGGGATTAAGTACTGTCATTGTTTTTTACTTTTTTTGGACATATTATAGAACTACATGAGATTTGGTGATCATCAGCTGAACTGTTCAGTAAATTTTTGTTGTAACTGAGCAAACATGCTAAATGCCACTAACATGTAAGCTGCCATCAGGATCTTTAGTATACATGGCTATAAATGTAAGAGTGAACCAACACCTTTGACTTTCAGCTTGCAAATTCAATTTGCACAGCTGGTGATAGCAGGGGAGGTCAGGAAAGGATTATTTAAGTGGGTTTGATTAGGAAATCACTGAAGCTGTGAACATGGAATAGCTATTTTTCCTTTTTAGAATGGAAGCTGTTTTAGACACGTAGATGAGATGCTTTATCTGAAGTTTTCCTGAACCTTAAGGACTAGCACACATTGAGAGAGATTTTTGTACGCTCAGTTGTTAAGCCTCCTAAACTTCAGCCTTCTAAACTTTCCCTTTCAGAACAACTTAAATTGACAAGAGTTGTAATTTCATTTTTCATGGTAGACAGTTTAGCTTTTAAGATTTTACAACTGTTTCTTTCATTTAGAAACAGGACTTGCTGAGCTTTTCAGTCAGCCTTTGCGTTTGCCCCAAATTCATTCCATTATAGCAGTTGCTTGTTCCTGAAGCATTTTCACTCAAAGGCTGCTTTGAGTGGATTGAAGAGTTGGTGTTTTTTTGATGTTACGGTAGAAAAATAACCTGAGATAGTTGTAGTTTTATCTTAAAATTACTGGTCATCACTGGTCAAATCTCCCTGTGAGAGATGTGGAAATCCATTCATGTTCTGTGCCACTGCCTTTTAAACTAATGGTTGAATTAAGAATTGTGCTTCCCAGTTTGTGGTGAGAACTTAATCCCATTACTGCCATGACCTGTACATTTACAGAGGTTTCCTCAATAGGCATTGCCTTTATACTGTCAGACACTCAAGACTTGCTTAGGACAGGGGAAGAAGAGTTTTCCAAAAGAATTCAGAAGTTCATAAACATTCATCGGAACAGCTTTTTGGTTTTGTCAGCTGCTCTTCATGGACCAGAAGAATGGAGTGCCATGTTCAGGATTCAGAGAAGGTATGATTTCAACATCAAACTGAACTTTACATTGCTAAGAAGAAATGAAATAGCAGTCTGGGATTTAGAAATATTATTTTAAGAATAAATAGGACAAGAGGCAATGGACAGAAACTGCTGCACAGGAAGTTTCACCTGAATATGAGGAAGAACTTCTTTACTGTGCAGTGACCATGCACTGGAACAAATTGCCCAGAGAGGGTGTGGAGTCTCCTTCACTGGAGATATTCCAGAACCATCTGGATGTAATCCTATGCAATGTGCTCTAGGATGACCCTTCTTGAGTAGGAAGGTTGGAGTTGACACACTGTGGTCCCTTCCAACCTTACTCTTCATGAATTATTTTCAGGAATTCAGACACAAATTTTATTTTACTAATGTACTGAAAAAATATTTAAAGTATTTGTTTATTAATAGCAAATAAAAAGAATACCAAGTGAATCAATCTGACATATAATAGGTAACAAAAGAGGATGTTCCTCAAAGCAGACCAAATAAGATTCCTTTCAATAATTTTAGGGCTATGTAATATAATTATTTTTAAAATGTTCTCTCGGATTGGAAAATTACACAATTTTCTTAGCTCTGTAACCATATTTTCATGGTCATTTTCAAAACAGAACAGGCAAGTTTACATCATGAGAAAAGGCTTTATCGTAAAGTGCAGATTTTTTACCAGCTTTTAAAATGTTTACGTGGAACAGTGTCTATTACAGTCTCCGAGAACAATTAAATAATCAATGTTATTTTACACCAAAAGTATAAAACAACATTAAAACTGGTTTGTTCAAAACTTTTATCTCTAATTTCTAATGAAGTCTGAAAACTTGCATATTTTAGTACATACCTGCTGACAACAGTGATCAGATTATGCTCCATGCTTGTAGTCAGAACTATTTTCTTGTAGGTACAGTAGCCCTAACTGCAGCTGATTGTCACTCTTGGCCTCAAAGAAGTGACTATTCTAATGAAGTCTTTGATCTTTACCTCCTTGAGGTAACTAGCACCAGTTTCATTAAATCCTGGGCATTCTGCCAAATGCTGATGAATAAAGAGCGTATGAGATGAAATATAAGAAATCTATTACGCATTTGTGAAAATGCTGTAAATTTTCATGAGAGGTTTTAAAAGTTCAGCCCCCATTCAGCAAGACCACATTATTCAGCTGATGGCAATGCTAATTCTCAATCTACTTTGTGCTTATGTAACAATGGATTTTGTGCATGTGCTGATCACTAAAACATTTTATTTTGGAGCTGTATTCCATTTGGCAGGTCAGTAACTTTATTAAAATAAATGTTTTGTCATACCAAGCAATATCAAATTGATGTTGCCAAGCCACAATTCTATATATATATATATTTAAATGCATGTGCTTTTTTACTACCTGGCAGCTTGGAGTTCTGCTGTGGTTTGTAAATCACTGACTGAGCTTCTTCATTGGTGAGGTTGAAACTTGCGCCATGTTCTTTGAAACTACAAGCTACGTGTTGGATTTGTTAAAAAACAAAGCCCCTTAGTAATGTCAGGTTATCTTCTATTACTGCTTCTTTCTGCTTATCTATGGGTGTGCTGCAATTGGGGAAGGATTATTTTTTTTATTATTATTAACCAGAAAAGTTATAGGATTCTTGTTAACAACATGAATATTTTACGTAGGGTTGTGTATAGCATGGGGGATGCAGGAGAAAAGTAGTGTTTATCATCATAGCTCAAATAAGCATTCCACTAATAACCTCAGTACATCTGTATGTTAAGTTTTAAACACCTTGGAAGAAAGGCCAGATATGTTCAAATGCCCAGTATTCTGTCGATCAGTCAAATTAATAAAACTAAATTTAGACCCGGTGTTATTGGAAGCAAAACTATTTATAGAAACAGATTGGATCTAGGTAAGTACATGTAATTGTTTCTTTGTTGCACTTTGTTCATTCATGCTTTGTTTAGCCCATTCTAGTATTAGCAAAACTGCATCAATTTATTTCCCTAATCTCTGAATGTAAACCCAACTCTTGTTCCTACATCACATTTCAGCAAAACTCACCAGGGACCTGAGTGCCTATGCTTAGAGAAGGAAAGTGCCTGTAACATTTATTTCTGCTAATTAGAAGCAAGGGCAGACAAGTTCAGCTGAGATACCTTACCAGCATGAGGTCTTAATGTGAATGAGTCCAAGTCATCAGACAGATTGCAGGGAAGAACAGGTGGTAGGCACAAAGGGAGGTCACAGGGGGACTATGCAACTGAGCAGCTGGGCACTTCATCTGCATTATTTAAATTCATTTTGGTTATTTAAAATTCCTCATTCTTTGTTGTTAAGTCCCTCTCCTGTTTTAGCACTACAACAGAAAACAGCAGCAAAGGTATTGTTATCATTGTTACAAAGCACTTAAGGTACAAGTCTTAGGGAGAGGCTCTGTGCTTGCCTAAGCATTGATCTCTCTCTTCCATAACCTCACTGAATGACAAGTCATGTTACTATTTTAAATCTTCATATTCCATCCTCAAGAATGAATGCACATAAATAACACTATTTATAGAAAGAATTAATTTTAGGTAAAGTATTTGAGTGAACAAGTCTTGACGTGAAAGTAGTGGAATTATCCCATTATCTTAATCGTGCCTGGAATACAGGTTGTTTTATTTATAGTACAGTACAAAGATTTAGTTCAAATTCTGAAATATTTTTAGCACAGTGTTTTTAGATACTTTGCTGTGTTCTTCCAAAGCCATAAAAACAACCCAAATATTTTTTACTGCCACTGAGAAGAGTCTTCAGCAATTATCACAGAAGAGGGTTTAGCTCTCTCTGAATGTACACATGCTTAAGAAGTGCTGATTTGACTGTTGAAGAGACCTAGATAAAGAAATGAGCCCTTCCAAATCCCACCTAAATAAGTGCTACAGAAATGGGACAGACGGCTTTACAAATAGCATGAATGCTGCACTTGCCCTTTCAAGATAAAAGCAGTCTTCTCTGTAAGTAAAACTGCACGCTGAAAAGCTGTTTACATCACATGGGAATGCTGTTTGAGTTTTATGGCATAACCAATTAAATACATATTCTAAAAGTAATCTTACCTATTTTGATGTGCAGATTCCTGGGCAGTAACTTACGTGTAATACCAGTTCATAATCCTGCTGAAACTGTTAAATTAATGCTGACTATGGCTAAGGTAAGTCCAGTTGCATATACTTAAAAATATGAGTGCATTATTCAGGAAAAGCCAAGAACTATAAAATATTTGGTTTTCCTTACTGGAACTTTTTGAGTTCTTTATTCCGTTAATACACTGAGGTAGGACTGGTACTCTGATGCATTAGCTGAGTCTTTAAACTACTGGTAAAGGTAACTTAATAGCTCTTAATAGCATCTAAGAAAACAAATTAGATATTTAAGAGCTTGTCTGGCTCTTATTTACCATTGTTAAATTAGGATGTCTTAATTTACTGTTAACTCCTGTTGAAATACTATCACCTCTGTATACATCATTCCTGAACACCTACTTCAGAACACATGACTCAAATTTCACTACTGAATAATTTTGCATTTCTGCTATTGGAAAAATAAAATACTGAATATTGTACTACCCAAAAGTCACTGTGTCCTACTTATAATATTTTTCTTTTCTCTAAGATAACTTCCAAGCCACAAGCAGATGATACTCGTTGCAAAATGGAAAAGACAAAAGCCCAAATAATAGAAAAAAGTCCTGTTTGGAAGATGCTTCAGGAGTACCAACTGCACTGTAATTAATTTAGTATTTGGTTTTTTTATTCATAAATAGAGTGGCTACATTTTAAACAAAATATAGAATGCTCTTAAAAATATAGTTACATTTCAAAAGACTACAGACAACATATGCATTTGGAATGAAAATTCATATTAAATAACTATACAGTGAAAAATAGCATACTTGATACCAAATGTGCTTTTGGGGGTAGGGGGAAGTGGTTTAGCTGCACTATAGAAAATTCACCCTTACTTTTAACTTGGTTCTGAAATTAGAGGCTCATCTGTTTATAAATAATTCCCCAAAATATTTACTAGATCTTAAGGAAAACTGTATGATTAAAGGCAAGGATAATCAAAACAATTCCAAAATACAGGTATCCCTAAAATAGGCAGCTGTATGTATGAAACCTTACACTATTTTTTAAACACAAGGGTTATCTGTTCTGTTACTCGGTTTTAACACCTTATTTGGCTCAAAGTTGATGTGTTTTTCTTCAAACCTGGTTTCCTTTGCCACAGTGTTTTTACTATTTATAGATAGGTAACAGTATATTCTATACTATCTGTACCTTACAGTCCTGTTTGCAAATATAGAAGCTTGTTTGTCAATGTTAAAATGTGCTAATAAAAATACCTTATGCTTAAACAGGGCTTTTAAATTAATGATTCTTCAGTCACTTGATAAAAATCTTTGTAATTCACAACACCAGACAGCAACTATTACCTAACAAATTCTGAAAATTAAAAAAAATGCCTAACCACGCCTCATTGCCACAGAGAAGAACACATCCCTGCCTTGTTTTTAGTTTCTAAACTTAAGAAAAAGCATCAAATTCTGAAGAGAAGTAAATAGACTGTATCTGCAAATCACATGCAACAAGAGCAAAAGAAAATAAAAAAGAACAGCAACAAGACTAATGAAGAACAACACTTGCAATTCTGGAGGCCACTCTAAATTGCCCTTCTTTAAAGGGTGGTAGCCTCCCTTGCAACTGAAGTCTCGTTGTCCAAATGATCTTGTAAGGAGTATGTTAATTCAAACACTTCAGCTGACTTAACTATTTTCATCCATTACAGCTTTTGTTTTCCCTTCAATGAGTTCTTCCACTCGAGCTAGAACACTTTCTATTAAGTCAAATGTGAAGAGAGCTGAGTGTAAAACCTGAAATGACAAGAAAGATGAGTGTTAGTGGATTTTTTTTTACCCATTTTACATTTACTTTTGTCTCCACAAAAAATGTCAGTACTTCTGAGTGACTCTGAAGGGAAGTGCAAACTCACTTGCAGCTGCATTCCAGTAGTCATGGCAGGCATCTTTTCCCCACTAACAGTTACAGAGCAAACTGGGTTAGAACTGTGTGCCTCTGTAGAAGAAAACAACCAACATGACTCTTAGAATTGAAAGAATATTTAAAATATCAGCATTTCGTGACAGTAATTGTTAAGAACAGAAATCTAGGGACTGGTGAAACACATGACTGAGGGTGCTGAACCTTAAGAGGAAGACAGTTGGAGCTGGATGCTATCTTTACACTTTCTATAACACAAATGCCTACATTACTAAACAGGCAAGATCTGCAACTGAAACCAATTTTATAGAGCTCACATGCTCTTTGAAAGGAATAATAAAATGTTAAGTGGTCCAGTTTTCATACATTTTTAATATTTCCACATCCAAGGAGATAGTAGGAGGTTCTTTAGCTTGACTTAATGAATCCAGACATTAAATACTTATTTTATTAAGAAAAGGCTGCAGGCTTCTCTGTTTCAGAGAGGTTACTTGCAGCAGGCTAAACTACAAGGACAGGTCTGAAAAATAAGGGGAAAACCTCTTCCAGTCAGACCACATATTTGAAATTCAATGTAATGTTTACAAAGATTATACACTAGAGAAGAAAGCTAAACCATTTACTGTTAGAAGTTAGATGTTCTCTCTCAAACTCAAATCTCTTTATACTTTGTCAAAGGCTACAGAAATGTAAGAGGGACTTAAGAAAAAGCTTCCTGATTAATTTTGAAGGATTCCCTTTAGAAAGATATCCACAGGTTGCCTTGAGAAAAAAATCCCCTTCTTTGCCTCATACTTAAATAGTTTTCAACAGAAGAGGATAAGACCAGGGGCAAAAAGCTGTATTGACATTTTTAGTAGCAGACACAAATTCCTTGGGCTGTTTTAATTATACTGGAGACCACAAGGAACGGAGGATCTGACAAACAGAGAGATTGCCTAAAGCAGCTACAGCTCTTATGCCCCATGCAATGTGTCTGCTTAACCCAGAGCAGAATCTGATTCTGTGTGTCAGATTAAAAAAAAAAAAAAAAAAAAAAAAAAAAAAAAAAAAAAAAAGAATTTAATGCTTCAGGCTTTAGAGAGCACTGTGACTTATTTTTTCTCTTGTTAACCCCCCCACACCTGGTATGAAACCTAAGGGTTATGCATTCAGAGAGACTCAGTCACTCCTTCATAACATTAAAATCAAAAGTATAAATGCAGAACAAGCTCTGAAGGTCTTCATGTGACAGTTCTATTAGGTTTCCATAAGATTTACAAATATGATGACAGATAAACAAGTTCAGATTTTTCTGATCAATTATGAAAATTTTTAATATAGGAATTACTGAATTACTGTTCGAAGTTTGGAATAGTGCTAACAGTTAAATAAAACCTGATCTATGCAGGATTCATCAGTTCTTCATTTCCAAATGATTACCTAAGTTTCTTGATATGAAAAAAGCTAAAAACAAAAAACCAACAAAAACTGACCTTTTCTGTTTTCTTTCTTATTTTTTATTTCTGCTTCATAATGTGCTTTTGACATATTGAGTCCTACACGCAGTGGCTTTAAGAAATTCTGCTTTATCTTGCCAAGTGTGGTCCATACACCAGTCTAGTCAAACAGAACAGAGAAGGTTAAAAAACTGTTTTAATGAAGCCCTGCAATACTAAGTTTCTGAGCACAAGTTTTTTGACTAGTCTTTATAACATACACTTCTGTGGTGGGAGGAAAAGAGAAAAAAAAAAATTCAGACTCATGCATTTAAGCACAAACAGCATTGTGATGGATATTTAGGCTCCTCCTCCTCTCCTGTACAAAGTCTGTTGATTGGACGATGAAGCAGTCAAAAAAAAAAGGGGGGGGGAGCAGAGGGAGGGAGGACCTATGTAGGCTGATAACTACAGCAATGGAAATGCACGTTTTCAGCTTGTTCTTGTAAGCAAAGCTAAAAGGATCTTGATGTGTTGGAGGGGAGGTTCTAGGCCCTTTCTCAGGCTAGAATCTCTACAGCAAGTCAATGGCAGTTGTAAGCTCCTCTCAGACAATTCAGCAGTAAAACAACAAAAATTTGCATTAACATTCCTGAATTAACACTGTATTGCAAGGCCAAATGAAAGTTCAATGCTTCCCAAATGTCTACACTGCATTTTAAAAGCACTGTAGGAATGTTACTAGATATGCTACTATCCCATCCTTCAGCACAGCAGCCACAGTGACAACGAAATTCTCCCCAGTTTGGCATGGGTGAAAAGAAGGAGTTTACAATAATGACACTCAGGAAGCAAGAAGTGCAAGGAAAAGATGCTCAAAAACAAGGCTGTTCAGGGTTAGAGAGAGGAAAATAAGCTTGGGTTTGCTACAAAACTGCTGGAGAAGGAAACAAATACAAAGCAGCCTTTGTGTCCTTAGATATAGGAGCCATTTATACAACTCCTTTCTTCAGGCAGTATCCTCAAAGGGCAGAATAAGGATGATAAAAATAAGAATTTTCAATGTTACATACAGTGAGTCCACTAATGACAGTGGAAAATTCACCGAATTTTAATACTAAATGACACAGTTAACTGTTCAAATAAGAAGAACAGTAATTACTTCCACCAGGATGTGGCTAAAAAAAGACACTTTCTAGAAAAATACTTATTTTTAAGCATGATTAATGAAAATGCTTGTTAAGCAGCAATCGAAATATCTGAACTGACGTGAAAGGAGGCATTTTCTTTTTGTCTCGCACTATATAAAGAGAGACAGGGAGGAAGTCAAGAAGAACTGACAGAGCTGAAATTTAAGGGAAAATCTTCAGAAGATGTGATGCTATTTTTTCCTCAAACTGTATGGACATGCTTTTTGCCAGGTACTAGACAGCACTGTTAGAGCAGCTGAGTGTTACTACATGTAGTTTTTTATTAAGAATAAAAGAGAGGTTCTTCCTTTCCTTACAAAGCTATGTATTTACATGCAACTGAGTGGACCATAATGAGTACTTAAATAGTAATCACCCCTTAAATATGACAAACAGATACAGTCTACCAATATTAACTAATTACATAAATATTAAATTAGAAATGCACCCACTGAAAGCTAATTTTGCTTTTCATTTTCATTATGGTTTCTGCAATCAGTGCAAGTTATTTCACTGTTATTCTACTTAGACTAGTAAGATTATTAGGCACTTACAAAATGTATTCCTAGATCTCAAATTAGTCTAATAGTAGATCAGAATTTTTTCCTGTCCTTTAGAAACCAGAAAATGATATTATTGTATTATTTTTGTTATAAAGAAATCCAGTTGGAGGTTTGAGGAATACCAGTGAATAAATAAGCAAAAATAACAATTTTTTTCATATGGGAATGCTTCTTGGGTATGTGATTTTGTGGTGACATACTCTAACGTTATGGACATAGATGACAATTCAACAGGCAAAGTAGAAGGATTAGTCTGTTTATAGTAACAGTATATACGCAAACAATTTCATCAGAATAAAGGAACATCACACATTTCCTTATGTCTCAATAAAAGCATCACTTCTGGGGAACTAACTATTGCAAAGAAAAATGCAAAACCTATGCTTTTTGAATCAAGGATAACTGTGTTCATGTGAATCCACCTCTTAGCTAATCAATCATTTTCAAATCAAATAGTACTTACTTGATTATCACTTTCACAATCCTTAATGACTAAGTATCTCAGCAGATTTAGTGATGCCATAATCCTGTGAATTAAAAACATACCATTTATAATCTAGAGCACAGATAGTTATTACCAGGATAGTAATTTTAATTGTCCATTAGCCAGACATCCTAAGAGTATCTATTTGCACAAAAAGCAACCACCCGTTTGTTGAGCAGTATAGCTCCATCTAGAGCACCAGTGTGTAGGGATCAGCACACAACATTTCACACTTCACAAGTAAAACTGAAACTGCCATCAGATTGGAGAAGGCTGGTGATTTTGAGGAAAACAGTTCTCTCAAGAGACAAAACCTTATCTATAATATGCATCATTGATGATTCAAAGTTGATTTGAAAGTAGTGTGACAATTTTCTTTATTACTGTACTGAGTTTTTACTTTTCAGTGTGCTTTTTAAAATAAGGTTTTTGTTTTACCATACTTCTGAGCAGAAATTATTTATTGTTTTTTCCAGATAAAAAGTACAGTTACACATCATACTTCTGGGCTTTTTTAAGCAGGTATGTGTCCATCTGGACATTATCTCCCCACTGATTTACAAGCCCAAGCATCATCATATTATTTATCAAATAGGAAGACTTGTCCTATATACAGGGGATTTTTTTTTTTAAAATGCAATTATTTACCATTCAGGTGGATCTGTAATCCTACTCATGAGATACTGGATCCCCAGTAGCAATGTGTGAAACAGCCTCAAAAATGCCTTTCACTGTAAGTTGCATCTGATAATTGTTATTCCCCCTGTATCACATTAGACAACATACCACATTGCTTTTATTCCTCCAACTGCTTCTGCAGAGAGATGACAAACCATACATTCCTGAAGAAATAATTCTTTATGCATTAATTGTATAATTTCATATCTGAAGTCTTAACATCCTCAGGGAATGGAGAAGGACATCCTTTTTTACTGTTAAAAATTAATGTAATGGCATTGCAACATTCTTCTATGCAGAGCTGGTTGAAGTAAGTGACCATCTCCATTTCTAGTTCCAAAAACTTTAAATACATTGATGTTGTCACCTCATTAATTACATGACAGCATACATCATTGTAGTAAGGTAGTCTAAAGTCTTTTTAAATGATTAAGAAAGGAGAAAAGCTTCCAACTGTGATTACAACTCACCTGTCTGAATTTTGCAGAAGATCGGTCTCAGCACCTTCTGGAAGTGAAAGTACTAAATCTAGAAGGGAGATCAGGTGATGTCCTGTAAACCAAACATTGTCATATTCCTTCTGAAAAAAAAAATACAAAAAGATTAGCTGAGTGCAAAATTTAGGTCTTAAATAATTTAACAATAACTTGCATAAAACAGAAAAGTAAAAAGAAAAAAAAAATTAAACGCTGGAAGAAATGTTTTCTAATTATCACCTCCCTGCGAGTGAAGTACGCAAACCAGCCTTTTCATCATTTAAAAATTATTTGCCTTTTTGACAGCCAGGAAAGAAATGGAAGAAAAGTAGTAAGAGAATTCTGAAGCTGCATAGTAAAAAGTTAATAATTTAGTTTTAATTAATTTTCCCAACTTTCTGGTATAAATTATTATAAAATATGAGATTAAAATGGCTTTGATCTAGCTCAGCCCTTCCTGCTGGATTTATCATTTGTGAAGCACTCATAATAAAATGCTGACTGTCATAAAAGCAAAGAAAAAATTAATAATTCTATCTGGACGGTAATATTTGAATTATATTTAAAAAATGAGGAACTTTGGGGACAAAACAATATCCTGAGCAGTTCCACTTTAAGAAAGAAACGTATTTTCAAACACAGAAAAGGTAATAACTTCTTAGAAACATACAATAAAATTGTGCAGTTAAAAATACAACTGTAAAATTATAATCTAAATATGCATGCACAGAAGAAGACAAAGTAATGTTTTTAATAAAATTTTCCAATCTTATGTCTCTTTTTCAAGTGGATTTTTTTCAGTGTACCACTAAAAGTTTAAGCTGTAGACATTTTCTCAACATCATACTGATAGAATTTTGAGAAGGCAACTTGGTTTTATTGGTAACAGCCTCACCGTTAACGCTAAATGAATCTGATCTTTTATATTTTTAATAATGTATCCTTCCACACCAGCATGGTTGCTTGTCTTCAGTAAACACCTTCAAATAAACAAAACAAAGATATTATCTCTTTAAAGCTGCCCATAGAGTTAGCTCAAAACTTAGATGACATTCACTAAGTGGGAGTTTTACCACAGAAAAACAGTATGACTATGTAACCTTTACACACTGGCTTACATAAAACAGATAATCTTATATGAGGCAATTAAAATTCATTATTTATCAAAAAATTAACATAGTAAAATTAATGTGACTTATCAGATGGAAATTCTGTCAGAAATCATTGTATCTATGCAATTAAGCTGCACTAATGCTGTTATTACACAATCTACAGTAACTTACATGCATACCTGAATAATGTGTATTTTCCCTCTGTGTCAAACTTGTCTATGAACAACTGCAAAATATTTAAACTCTTCTTTCTCTAAAAAAAGCAGAGATGTTTATCAGATGAATTCTAAAAAAATTAATTCAGCATTTAACTGATTCTATAGGCCACTCAACGTACCATATCCTCCATGGGACAAAGGGTCATAATTTTCACCAAATCCTGCAGTCAGATAAAGGAAATATAATTACATACAGATTATTACATTACATCACACTGACTAAAATCTACACAAGACTTTATAAAAACCAACTAAACCAAAAACCCACAGCACACTTGAGAATGTCCAGGTGATTACGGGAAGATTCTCATCAGAGAAATTCATGCCAGCTTCAGTGGTCAAAATCCCAGGGCTGATCCACAAGACCACTATTCTTGTACTGTTGGTTCCACATAAGAATGTGGCCAAGCAGGGGATTGGCAAGGAGGAGACAAAAATGAGCAAGCACCACCATTCTACTAAGATCTGTGCCCACCTGCTTCAGTGACCTGTACATAACCTGGGTGTATTTTAATCGTCACTGAAACTTCATGCTGCAGCAGGTAGAAGAGACAATAAATTCTGTACAGCAAGACACTGAAGGTTTCAATTTAATGGCACAGGTGTAAAAAGGTCCAGTAATACGCCCGCTCTCAGACACCTAGAGAACAGCTGGGTATTATTTCTAATCAAACTTTGAAGACTTCTCTACATTGTTTATTACCTGAGGTACATTAATAAAGACTCTGAATTCTAAATAGTGATGGAGAAGGCTGTTATCTTCCATTCTCAATAAACAGCTCTCAAACAGATCCTGCAGGGTGGGGAAAAGAAAAGAAAGCTGCCACCAGTATGCACATATACAGGACATTAATACATAAGCTTAATATTTCATGGCTAAAACAGCCTTCACTCATAAATACTCATTCACAAGATATCGCAAGTTCCAAGCAGCTGCAATTTTAAGTCATAGCTGTAATTTAAACATGTATGCAGGACTGTAAAGTTCAATAAATACAGGTATTTGTAAGACTGAAGAATACTTAATTAAGCCTCAAAATATTTCTGAAACTATTACCTGAACTATCAGTTGTACCTCTCTTAGAAGGGGAAACAAAAGTTTTACCATTCCTTAAACTGAAAAACAAAACATTTTAACACTGAAAATTTAATTTAAAATAAAAACTTACAAGTCCTTTAGATAATACAGATTCTTCTGTTCTAGAAAAAAAAAGTCAAATTTAAGTTGTTAATTAAATAGACAGCTGATATTTCAGAAAAAATAGTAGAACAGAGGTCAACAAGAACTTGTCCCTCAACAATTTTCACTTTATTTTTTAAACACAGAATCTTTGTTACTCTTCTCAAAGATTTTTAGAATAAAATTGCTGATGAGAAGTTGAACGTTAGTCTCTTCACAGTCAAAAATTACTTTTTTCCCCCTCAGTATTTCTAAGTGCTCAAAAGCAGTGTCATCTTTCATAGGTATTGAGACATTGATTACCAAAGAAAATGAAATGGTAATCAGTCAAAATAGGAAACTTGCCTTCCATAGCAGAGCTAGAAGCTATTTGGTAACACTGCTGCTTATGGAAGGTGAAATAATCAAATAGAAAAGTTTGGTTTCCTTTAGAAAGCCTGACCTTTACTCATTTTGTATATCATGTCAGAATACATTCAAATAAATATTTTCACAGTAGTTGCCTTCAGTAATAATTGTTATAGAAGTGCAACTAAGTGTACACTCTTAATTATTCTGCATGTGTTTAAACTATTAATTTTACATTTTCAGAATAAAGTTTCTAAAAATGGTCTCACAATAAAAGATGGAAACAATACATAAATGTTTAGACAACTTCTACTTCTTAGTAAGAGAAGCCATCTTGTGTGGAACTTGCCATTTTAATGTTCAAGTTTAAAAACCTCCTCTGAACTTACCTATATTTCAAATCTGATATTATGAATTACTGTAAAAATCACACCCACTATCTAGACTTGCAAATTCCACAAACCCTACCTTTTCAGCAGCACTTCAATATGTGTCATATTGCATAGCAGAAGGTATGAAGGACTGGAAGAGAAGAATTAGGCTACATTAAACTAGATAAGCCATATACATTTGCACATAATTAATATATTTGACAGGATTAGTATTCTTTGAAAAACTTAAAATATCTTTCTAACATTATTGATTTTTAAATAGACAAAAAAATTCTAAGTCAAATCACTGTTAAGAACTCTTATGTGGAAACTGTCTATAGATATGTAAATTAACATTTAATACACATTAATTTTCAGCACGTGACTAATCATACCAGTGTCTGTTAAAGGACAGCTCATATAAAATTAAACTGCAATACATCTCCAGGAGTATGTTCTTTATATATATAAATTTACATAAAATATAAATGCATAAAGGTTGGCATAAAATTAATACTAGCAAAATACAGTTTTCATTCATAACTATTCACAAATAAAGTTCTGCTCAGAAAGAATCTTCAAACTACAGACTTTAAGTAAGTGAGAAAGAACAGTTCTTACCTAAAAACCACTGGAAAGCATTCGACACCAAAATGCTGAACAAACATCAGATATGACAGACACGCCAAAGAATCAGCGGAATTCTTTCGCTCCATGTCTGCGAACTCCTGATTCTCCCAGGGCGGACTTTTGCCTTTGTGAGGTACAAACACTAATGGTATCAACTCTCTTATATTCCACAAAATGTCCTAAAAAATAAAAATAGATTTCCTATAGTTGCCTTAATACACCTGTATACCAATTAAGTTTTAAAGCTTTAACTGTATTTACAGTACATTCTCTTGTACAGTATGCATATAAATTAATATAAATATGTTATGGTTTTAATATATAAAATAATATAAATATTTTATGTTCATGATATATGTACAAACACACACAAAAAAATCCCTGGAGGAAAAATGACTAGTGTTAGAAAAATATTATTAAGATAGCAAAGTCAAGCACACCAAAGTTAGCAAAAGGGAGAGGAAAGATCACCTGCAAACTCCGAGTTCAGCTCCTTTATTCCCAATGCTATGAGTAACAATAGGTTCATGAAAACATTATGTCACAAAACCTGTGTTTTTCAGAACACAGAATACTCAGGATATTGTTTTTTTCTCACTAATCAATATGGAACACAATGTTTAGCTGCTAAAGGCAAGCCCTGATTTAAAGTTAGAACTGCTTTGTACGGCCTTTCTTTCCTGTGATGTACAACACAAGGAACACCTGACATTTGTACATCAGAAATACCACAGTGGTTATCCCCCCATATCCTTCTTGTGGCTGAGGACATAGTGTAACTCCAATTGTACATATTACAGAGAAACGGGGAGATCAAGGTCAGCTCACTGTTCTGGGGTTGTCCAAACCCAACATCCAGGATGGCACATTTTGGAAAATTAGGATTACACAAGATGTCATACAGTCAAAGCATGACTTACTGACCTTAGCTTCGGCTCTCACTACCTAATGCCATAAACACATGTCAATTTCTTGAGAAAGAGAAGAAAATTCATAATCAGCATTAAAAACACGGTTTCAGACTGTTCCCAACAGGAAAGGCAGGATATATCTCACAAGGCCCAGTAAATCACCCCACTAACCAATAATGAAATCAAAATGAGCTCTAGAACAAATTACAGGCAATTATGAACTAAACCACTGGTTCTGCACACACTGTAATTACTTTTGACTGCACTCACTATAATTTCAGTTGCAAAATGCCGAAAAGGATGTTCTTCAATGCCTTCAAGTTGTTCAAGCTGAGCTGTCAATAAAGGGTATTTCAGGCTTTTCATACAGCTGAAATAGAAAGGGGTGGAATTAAAACACCAATACAGTCATAAATACAGATTATGATAGTGTCATTGATGACCAAGAATAATGCCTATATTCATATCGGCTGCTGCTATTCAAGGTATTCCATGGAGAAAAAAACAAAACAAAACCAACATTTCCTGTAGAAGCATTCCTCAGACTTCACCTCCAGACTATGATTACTCTCACTGTTGTAAATTTGAGAAGCAGAGGAATACCAAATCAGCTTCACAATACAGCAACTAATAGTTCTTTACCATTTCCCTGTACTAAACAGAAAGGTAAAAACTATTTTCTTCTCTCACTTCATAAATATATAAGGCCTATTTAGGGGTTCTTTGTCAAAATACCACAGTAGTTAGATATATGTTGGCAGCATTATAAAACACTAAAAGGTGATTTATTTGCTACCTATATAATAAATGCCTACTCTTCATTTTGTTAAGTTACAGGAATACATAACACTGACATTAAATGCTCACAATTTTATTAATTCTTCTTTCAGCTCCACGTCATTGTATTCTGATGACTTTTCCATATTTTTAACAACTTCATTCACAAAAGGTTTAGCAAAGTCCACCACTGCATTACAACATTGACAGAGACCAAGTTTATCTTCTTGTATTTGTTGTTTTGTATAAGGTACAGGTAAGGGAGTAAGCTGATTCATAATCATGGCCAATGACAAACCCACTGAGTAGGCCTTCTTGTTCTGAAGTTTCAAAAGCACTGGGGGAAAGAAAATAAAAAACAGGGGAAAAAGAACATTTTGAGACATTAATTTATTACTTACTTAGTAGAGGAAAATATGAAGAAAAACAACATGACTACATAAGAAAACATTTCATTTTCAGGGAAGGAGAGGGACTGATATCTGATATCATATGAGCAAATCCAGCAAGACTAAACATCATGCCCTAGTTTAATACACTGTAGTCAACATGACCATATATTTGCAAATAACGAATATTAAAGCTGTCACACATTTCAATGTTCTTCCATTCTCCACACCACCAGGACGAGGACCAAAAGAAAATCTGCTTTTCTAGAATTGGGCTAAGTGAAAAGATACATATCTGACCTGGAAAACACATTTATTACTTGACTCCTTTTGTGCTTGGCAAAACCAGAGACAATTGCCCAGTTTCTGCTGGGAACTGACTCTGGTTTTTACTCCATGGCAAAACTAACAGAGACTCTCCCAGACTGAGGAAGCAGCACCAGAGGCTGTCCACTTTAACTGGACTCATTGCAGATCAACTGCAGATTGGCCATCCACAAAAAATCACATATTTCTCTTGTTAAATTCTAATATAATACAATAACACATCTTGGAGATGGCTACAATCAGACTTCAACTTGATACACAACACTTAATTTCACCTCATCTAACAAAACAGAAACTACTGGTTTTTACCTACTTAGAGAATGGCCAAACACAACATTTTAAATTTTCTTATGTAAGCCAGAATAACGCTCCCCCCTCACCAATAAAGTATTTCAACATGCTTTAATCAAAATGGAAGTTTTAGACTATGAAAAAATAGAATTGTATGTTTTAAAAGTTAAATAATTAACAATTTCACAAATCCATGTGATTCCCAATTTCTGCAACAACAGCAAGAGTGCTTTACACCTCTAGATATAACTAGGGGCCCATATGTGGTCATAGGACCACATTCTTGTAAATGATGAAAAATAGCTGAATATTGCTTTTTCAACTGATGCTATTAGTCCCATCTAAAGTATTTTTCTAACAGGCCAATATAAGCATGACATTTATGCTTTGTGTTATTTTACAGAACATAATAAACTGTAAAGCTTGTCAGGACAGATGTATTCTGAAACCATTCCACCAAAGGCTAACCTAAATTGAAAAATAAATGAGAAAATAATTTATTTCATAAATCACATGATAAACTGAATCCCACCTGTCTGCAAAGGCTGAAGCAATAACATGACAGTTTGGCATACTTGCTCTCCAGAGGTCTGCTCAATCTGCTCAAGTAAGCCCAAAAAAAGTTCCTTTGGATTGCAGAGCTGCAAGAGTGGAACAATGCATATTTTTAAATAACCACGGTCATAACCAAAATAATTAATCACATGCAAACTTCAATACCGAAGTTCCTGAATGTCAAGAGAGAAGTTCTGAGCATCTGAGATAAGATTTAAGAAAACAAATATGAAACAATAAGTACATGCCTACAATTAACATCTACGGTAGAGCATACCTGTGTGTACACTTTCATACGAGCTGAAAACATGTGGGAGTAAAAATTGAATCTAAACCTGATTTTTATGGGCTGTAAAAACCTCACAGTACCTTTGCAACATAATCCTTAGGAACAGAGAGAGAAGTAGAATTTGAGTGTGAATTAATTCAAGCTATAAAGTTTGCAAGTTGGAGTGCATATACGAAAGAGAATGAGTTTTTTGCAGATTAAAATATTTTCCCCCTCCTACTCCATCAGAATCATCAGGTAATGATTCTCATACTGAAGAATGATGAATGATTGAAAGAAAAGACTTTGCAGAGTGAATGACAGAAAAGAGAACAATAAATACTATTCAGACACAGATAAGTGGAAAATGGCAAGGTCTTGCAGAATGGTTTTGAAACAACTAAAGAGAATATGAACAGAGAGACCTTGAATTTGATACTAGAAAATGCATTTAGCAACATACTGTAAGTTTTACTCAAGCTAGCTAACTCAGCTAAGATTGTGTCTTTTAGATCAACTTAGCTCATTTCAGTGTGAAAACCACACCTCTGATGCTGACGCTGCCACTTTGAAAGAGTCCTACCCACTGAACTTGCACCATGAATTCAGAATTTGTTGTACCTTTAAATGAAGGTGAGAGAACATTAAACTAAGAGCAGCTTATCCAAGTAGTGATGTAGATTCATTATGCAAATATTGTCAGTATCGAATTGTACATGTTTGTGTAACTGGCCTTTGGTGTAGTAGCTTTGTGGATTAATGATCTAACACCCCTTTCTGGGCAGAACTTCCCTAAACATTATTGTTTCATAATCACGTGTTTCAAACCCATACCTGTGCCAATTGATCTAGTATCCTCAGGCAGTGTTCTCGCTTATCGTCTTCTTGTTTGTACATGAAAATACATCTAACAAGAGGAGAAATGAGATTCCAACCCATATTCTTGATGATAACCTAAAAACCAGATTTGCAGAGAATAAACCAAAACTGGACGTCTTCTAAACCCAGAAAGACTGTATATATAGAGAGCAAAAGTGACAATAGATCAATGTTGTAACCATTACTGTCACTGTCATTGAATATTTAACAACTGTTACCATAATTTGACACACATCGTATTCTCTCCCCATACCTATATGAACACAGCTGCATATTTTGTATAGTTTTCTTCTATTTCTTAACACGTCAATATATACTTCTAAATGTCTATGAAAATACATTTAAAAAATACGACTGAGCAGAGGAGTTGTGCTGAAAGAACACTTGGACAAATTATTCGTAACTTGAGGGGATTGAGACTTTCAGTTATTACTCCAAACTCACAAAATTCAAAACCAAATTGTGAACCCCATGTAACATTGCTAAAATATTCTACCCTTCACTTTCTTTCTGAACTTCCTATTTATCTCTGTTCAATTTGGTATATTCTCCCAGCATCCCTAGTGCCCACAAACAGTATTTTAAATTAGCATCACCCAGGTTGGCTCCTACAGTTTTGGTCAATATTATTATATTCATTTGTGGGGGGCTGACCCCAGACAGCAACTAAGCCCCCTCCCCTGATGCTTGCTCACTCTTGTCCCTCAGTGGGATGGGGTGAGAGTCAAAAGAGCAAAACAGAGTAACTCTGAAGATAAGGACAATGTAATAAGTGAAAGACAAAAGATAGCAGGGCATGACAGGGGGAATGATGCAAACCAACTCCCACCAGCAGATCAATGTTCAGCCAGCTTCCAAGCAACAGCTACTTTGGAATGGGTCCCCATCCACCTGTCTTTCCTGCTGAGCACGATGTTACATGGTATGGAATATCTCACTGCTTTGGGTCAGCTGTCTCAGCTGTGTCTCCTCCCAAATTCCCTGCTTACTGAGGGCAGAGTGAGAAATGGAGGTCTTGATGCTGTAAAAGCACTGATCAGCAGCAGCTGAAAACGCTGGTGTGTTATCAACACCTTTTTGGCCAGAAATCTAAAACACAGCACTATGCAGGTTGCCATGAAGAAAGCCAACTCCATACCAGCCATACCCAGTGCACCAGCTGAAGTCCCTGTCCTGCAGAAGTGGGACGCTGTCACTTTCTCCTAATTATGCCTTTGTCCTTCCTTTTCCCTTTGCTTCACTCATAAAGAAGAGTTATTAATGGTTTTGTTAAGATTACTGTGACTTGGGTTTCTGTGAGCTGCCTGAATACAGAATAATGTGCACTTAACACAGGGCAACTTATTAGCTATGCATAGGTACAGCCCTGCTCCACAGGGAAAGTAGCTTTCCCCTCTTAATAAGCAGTTTTATATTTAATGATGTTAATAAACACTAATACATAGTGCTAACTTAAACTCACCTTGTTTTTCTCATTTTGAATTACTTCTAATAACTGAGCTGCATATCCATCTTCCAAACACTTCTGACCTGCTACCTGAAACAGATTAAAATCTTCTCCTTTGAAATCAGCTTCTTCCAGAATTTGCTAGAAAGAAAATATGAATGTTTAACTTCATATTTATCAAAGTCAAATAAGAAAATCCATGCTTTCATTTCAAAATTAAATGTAGTATCATTGTAACTTTTATACATTTTTCACATATTAAAAAAGCTACCAAGTTACAATGGAAGACAAGGCAGTATTTCAATAGAATTAAGTCTAGACTACAGGATTCTGTTTGGAAGATGTATTTTCTACAACAACCTGCTTTTGTTCCTGGGTATAAGAACACTTCTTTCTCCAAGAAGCAGAAATAATCAAGCATCTTGGGATAAGCACCACAGAGAAGTCAATGAAACATGGAGACTGAACTCCAGTGAGGAGTTCTGCTAAGAGCTGACTTGTTTTTTGAGGGCCTTTTGGTTTTAATTATAACATATTATAATATATGAAGAGAAATTCACACTACTTACACTTGTTACTTCTAAGGGAAGAAAACTACTTACACATCTTTGTATTATGGCTTGAAGCTCATCAACTGCCATTTTAGTTTGACTGTGTTCTTCTGGCATCAAAATCTATTATAAATTAAAGAGGATGGTATTATATTACATGAATTTAAAACACAGGCTGAAAAATAATCACATTATTTAAAAAATGTTAATAGAGGAATAAGAAAAACCTAGACAGCTATTAAGACTACATAATTGGAAATAAGGGAAAATTCATTTTTAAGAGGTGTATGTTATATTATTCTACTCCCCATATTTGCAGGACACAGCATCACAGACAGGAAACAACCTGCTCTCTATGTACAGGAAAACATTTTTCAAGTACTATCTGGGTCATCTTAAGAAGTTTGAAGGTTTCAGTGACTACTTTGGGCTCATACATGGAAACCTGCAGCTAACACAGAGCAAGTCTGGGCTTACTGCATACCAAGTAGGGACACCCATGACACACTACATTTTCCGTGACTGTTTTGACCAGAGGTGCTTCTGCTCAGCCCTGACTGGCACACACTAAGCCGATGTCTGAAATGTGAAGGCGCTGATCCAAACACCATGCCAGTTTATATCAACAGTCCAGTCAAGATTACAGATACAACGTAATTTATTTCTTTCTAGTGTCTAGGTTGGACTAGTTCAGTGGCCTTTTACCTCTAAGTATTAAAATTTAAAACTTTCTTGCTAAAAACAACAAAGTTATACACTTGAGTAATATCAAGTATGTACCAAGTCTTTACATAGCCAGGACCATGAACTACAAATACAATCAAGCTTGGGTATCCCATGTGATATATCATAGCAGCAGCCATAATCTTTAGAGTGCTAAGTAATGCCATGGGCCCAAACCTGGTTATATGCTCACTACAAATGTCAATTACCTCTACACCTGGTTAATTAGGTAACTATTCATCAAAACACAGACATCTCCATGTGATGTCCTCAACCTTTCCTCTTACATTTGACCTAAGCTACATGAGACAACACACAGATAACAAACGTACCTTGATGCTTACAGAAGGGGGAAAACTCACAGAAGCTTAAAACGCATTTGTGTGTGACCTCCTTCTTTATTCAAAGAACAAACAACTCACTTCCTATTCTCGACGGTCCAGTTTGACATCTGTATGTCACTGAGACCCATCCTTTCTAGCCTGTCATTTTAACCAGGTCATTACCACATACTTTATTACCACACTTTGTACTATTTGAGCTCTTCATTTTACAGACTGTTACTAATCCCGCCAAAACAATTTAAAATACTTTCGAACACCAATACTGCTGCATTTTCAGCCTTCAGTAACTTCACAATGTACTTACAGCCTTGAAATGCGCCCCAAGCAGGCACCGCGCTGTTCCAGGGATTTACTGGTTGAGCTCGCAGATGGTCTCCGGCCTTAATACTTAATCCGGTTTCTATCTGAATCCTTTAGGAGGTTTCAGCGGCAAGTGGCCATCATCTGAATCATGTGAAACGTTCTATTAATACTCACCAAACTCCCTCCCTCCCTCCCTCCCTTCCTTCTCTGGAAGGTACCACACGTAGGCTGGGACGAAGAAGCTGCCAGCCTCAGCATATAACATAAAGCTGAATTAAAAAACGCAAGGGCACCACCTCACCTCAGCCCCCACCAGCCGAAACCCCTCAACTCCTCACTGCCGCCTCTCCCGGCCCGGCCCCGCCGCGGCAGCGGCTCCGCCCCGGGTGAGAGGTCGGCGGGCGGAGCGGCGGTGATGGCGATGATGGCGGCCGGGACGGGCAAGACCCGCCGGCGGCGCGCAGGTGGGTGCCAGGTTCCGCGTGCCAGTCCCCCCAGCTCCCCGCCTGGCGCTCTGGGCTCCCCCTGTGCCCCCAGGCCGGCACAGCGGCGGACTCGCCCAACCCGCTACGCCGGGGGGAGCGGCGGGCTGGCCGTGGTCGGCTCTGTGGGCCTCTCCCGGGCCGAGTGCGGGGCCGTGATGAGTGGCGGGCCGGGGCGAGGCGAGGCGGGGACCCGTCGTCCTCTCAGGCTGTGAGGGGACAACCCGCCCTGAGTGTCGGGTGCGGGCTGTGTCGGCGGTCGTGCAGCTACCTGGTCAGAGCGCTGCGTCCTTCCTGAGATGACAGCCCGGTATCTCCTCTGCCTGTTGCCCTTGTCGTAGGGGAGCAGCTGCCCGGGGCACCCGTGTCGGAAGCTGGGTCAGGGCGCCGTCCTCGGCGGCGGCGAGGGCGGCAGTAGCGGCTGTGTGTGTGACGGTGCCGGCGTTGGACCTGGCCCGGAGCAAAACGCTGCGGTGGGACAGCTGTGGGGACAGCAGTGGGGTGGAGGGGTAAAGCTGGGCTGGAGAGCCAGGGGGATGTGGCTGGCACAAAATTATTGTCAGAATTATTCTTCCCTTTTTTGTGTGTACAGAACATGATGGATGAAAGTGTGAGAAGAGTTGGACCTGTCTGTTTTCACACTTTAAAAAGTGTGTCTAACTGGTTAGTGGATACCAGCCTACTGAAACCACAGCCACCAAAAGCAAGTTGCTAAGCAATTATCTTGATTGTGCTTACAGTTTAGAGGTTTTAATACTTTTCAGGCTCCAGCACTTTCCTCTGTTAAGAAAGTACACTAATTTCTGTATTTGTATATTTTGATTTCTAGGAAGTAAGCGTTCAGCTGCTCTGAAAAATGAAGATGCTGCTCAAAGGTATAATTTGTGAGGAACAGTATGTGACATTTGTGTTGTTTTGCATCACTTTGAAATTGTAGTCTCTGCATTGCAGAGGTTTTACTTTCTCAGAGTACCGTGACTAACTTCAATAAATCACCAGCATCAACATCATGCAGACATGTTTGGAGTGATGCTGTGTAACTTCTAACAGTATGCACATCTCAGCATTGTGTAATATACTAAAAGTGTGTAATCTAACCGCCAAAATTGTATTTCCTTAGTCTGTAGTGCTTGCTTTTTGCCATCTTAACTTCTTTGCATACCTGCCATTTATAATTATTTACACGAACAAACACTCAGGAAGTGGCATTTGTTTGGTTTATTCCTTCCTTTACTTTGTAACCTCACACTCAGTCATGTCCTAGTCCTTTTTTTATTTCCCATTCTTCATGTCTTAACCAGTTCCTATTTTCCTGACAACACTCCATAAATTGTCCCAGGCTCTTTGTCCAGCCAGTTCTGGGTTTCCTTCTTGCAAGAAAATTTGGGGAGTATATTGCAGTACAGTAAGAGTCAACACTTTTCTTGATGAGCAAATAAAGCAAACCGATATAAAATATATAGCCCTTTGTGGTTATAGCAGAATTACTAGTCCAGTTACTTGTTGCTTTGGTGTGATGCAGGAAAATGTAAGCTATTGTATTTCAGAAAAAAAAAATACTATTGGAAAATTATTTATGGAAATCTGCCCTCTGTATCATTCAGTGTCTGTTCTGTTACAGGAAAGCAGCTCTGGAGGCTGCACTGAGAAAGAAGATTGAATTTGAGAAAAAAGCATTGTCTATTGTTGAACAGCTCCTGGAAGAGGACATTACTGAAGAGTTTCTTCTAAATTGTGTAGGTGTTGCAGGTTTTTATACTGTTTTGTATCTTAATGCGGTACTTTTTAAAAATAGGTTTTGGAACAATTTGCTGCAGTTTAAAATAGGCAAACCATTGATTCCCTCTAGTACCAGCTCTCATAACGATTTCCTTATTTTTAAGGGTTCTGCAGTGAAAACATGCCCTAGTTTTGTAGGACTGTGTACGTTAATGAATCCTCACTCTTTTATCACAGCCTTTGTTTATACCTCTGTGGTTCTGAACTGACAGATGAAGTATAAAAATTTAGGTCTACCTCATGCCATCTGTAAATTTAGACAAATCTAATCTCTATAATCACTATAATGCACCACAGTTACCTGGCAGCACAGTTTTGCTGGAATGGTATGATAATTACTCTTGTTAAAGTTGTAAATAGGCTGATAAATAGGTGTACAAAACATGTAAATAGGGAAAATTACAGAAATAGGTGCTACACTAGAGGCAAAATTATGAAGGTCTTGTATATGTAAAAAGAAATGCTCATGTCTGTTCTCCTTCTCTGTTTACCCTTTTCCTTTTTCCCTGTGTGGGTTCTCAATGTTGTTTATTAAAATTAATAGAAAACTGTTATAAAATTTAAGATGTTTATATGCTTAAGAGATGTTTTGAGTACAAAAAAATGACAAGTTTTCCAGTATCTGTTGTTGAACTAATTTCATTGTCATTTTAGGGAAAATGTATTACTCCGTCTCACTATAAAGACATCGTTGATGAACGGTCTATCATCAAAGTGTGTGGTTATCCTCTATGTCAGAATAAACTGGAAAATGTAAGATGCTTTTCGTTAATCTTATTATCAAAAGAATCTTTTCACAATTTTTATTCTCTTGCATTTTCTTTTTAATTTTAAACTTCAAATATTAAGCACAGATTACTGTCAAATAATGAACCAGGCATTATATCATTCCATTTTAGTATAATCCTTCTGAAGTGAAATGTAAAATTTGATCAGTAGACAGCAGTTACTGTATGACAGAATCAGTTACTGTATGATCAGAATCACAATCCATGTATCTGGTTTGGCAGTGATAAAAGATGATTGAGTTTTGGCTTCCTGGCCTTCCTTTGTGAATAACAAAAACTTTGAAATCTTGTTCTTTTGTCAGTATAGCAAAAGATGTCTATGAGAAGGATTGAAGTGAAGAAATAATACAATGCATGGATATTATTTTGTGAATGCCTATACATATGGTATAAAAATGTATGTCAGCTGTGACAAGATCAGAACTACCCTTCTTTAGGTGTGATATGTCAGAGCTTAAGCAGAACTCAGAGAGGTCAGTTAGATAACCTGTGCTATACATGATTATCTGAAAAAATTTACTCAAGTACAAAACAATTTGCTGGTTTGGACTTCATATATTTGCACAGATGTTCATTTCAAAACTGTTACAGTTTACATAAGTTCCTCTCTGGGTTTGTCTGGGTAGTGGTGGGGGTCTGACAGTGGAGTGTCTCATGCATCTCAGTAGATCTGGATTAAGGAAGGACCTGTCTGTAATTGCTCAGCACTTACACATGAGGGAAGCTTCTGCCATGGCAGCTCCACTGTTTTATGTTCAGCACTGGTTTTCTTATGGAGCTGGCTTTTACTGATTATTGAGATGTATATGGTTAAAGATAAATTGCCTTTCTTACATCTGAGAAGGTGCAACATCAGAAGAATTGAGAGAAAAGGCGGTTGTAGTATGCAATTCAGTTAAATAGAATATACTGCAGATGTCCATATATGTGAATTAAGAATGAAGTTTTCTCTGTAGTCACAATGGAACTGACCATCTTGGTGATTAAAGTGTATTGTTTTAGGTGCCAAAGCAGAAGTACAGAATTTCAACAAAAACGAACAGAGTTTATGATATCACTGAAAGAAAGGTATGGTAACAAGTCTATTTCTAGAATGTGTTTAATGGTGGCAACATCAGAAATGCATTTTTTAATGGTATTCATATAGTGGCTTGATTCAGAGGCAAATTTATTTGGTTCTTATGAAAATAATTTTCACAAACTGTTAAGAATATGAAATTTTTTGTGCATTTCCTTTTCTAGACGATGTCTTTGGTAAGACAAAATACATGTGTTTTCTAAGTTTAAACGTAACATGGAAAGTTTTACTTAGATATCAGTTTGAATGTGGCACAACTGATCTGTTAAAGACATTTGTGAAGAAGTGTTCTTTATTTTGCTCCAGCATAGTCAGTGAGCTTTAGTAGGGTCAAAGTGCACATCCTTTTCAATCACTGAAGTTTGCAGTAGTGTAGTACAAGTTTCATCTTATATATTCTTTAGTGTTCTTTTTTGGGGAATATTTAGGTTTCTTTTTGAAAGACTTTTCAACATAAAACCTAACTCTTCACAAAGTATTTTTTTCTGGAAGTGTATTCACACATATGGTTGCATAAAAGTTATCTTTGCCAGTTCACAGGATGTGCAATCACTTAAAGACACTTAGACACTAAGTGGTAAGATAAGTGTTTCCAGTTACAGAACAAATTTCTTCAGTGTCGCTAGTATGCATTCCTTTCCTCCAATTAAAACTCTGCGATACACAAAATTTTAGGAATTGCTTTCTCAAGCAACCAGGCAAGACTCCAACAAGAAGTGGGATGCTTTGCTGTCCTCCCTTGTGATGCAAGTTTGCAAATAAATTTTTCAAAGATGCTGCAGATTTTTAGGTGTTGTTCCAAGTATTGCAAAATACCAGGTCTTCTTGCTAACCAAATTTTTCATTATTAAACACCTGAATTTTAATGTATATCTTTCAAACTGTATGAACAGCATATTGGGTTATGGGTTGCTCTTTGTACAGTTTGGTTTGTCAGGGTTTTTTTAAATTACTGTTAAATAGAATCCAACACTGGTTTGCTTCTCAGTATGTAATAAAAGTGCAGAAAGCAGAAAAATGGGGAAGAAAGAAGCAGCTAAATGTGGCTTGTGGAAATGGGATAGACTTATTTGATAGGTTGGGTTTCTCAGGAACTAAAAACCTGGCTATAGACTTGAAAAGAAATGTGTATTGGTACTTAATTTTACGGGCATTGAAAGCAATTACTTTTGTACTTTTCTGTGTATTAAAGTTGGCCTTAGTCACGTTTTCTTGCTTTTTATCATTGCCAGTGCTTTTGCAGCAACTTTTGCTATAGAGCATCTAAATATTTTGAAGCTCAAATTTCCAAAAGTCCAGTATGGATGAGAGAAGAAGAAAAGTAAGTATAATCTTCTACATTCATTGCGCCTTTTGAGGATATTATTTTTATATGCAAGCTGCAGCGGTAATTAAATAGCTGCAGCACATCAAAATGATTTGGCTGAAGCAGAGGTAACTGATGTTAACACGTTAGCTTAGCATGGTGTTTGTTTTAAAAGTGTTGCTGCTGTATGGATTACAGTAATTAACATGGTTCAGTACTACTCACATCTCCTTAGTAGACATGAGCATGTTAGTTTAGAGGGCAGACTACTCATAAAGAATAGTTAACTTCTATTAACTTTAAAATGTACGTACTAGGATTGAATTTTTACAAACCATATAATGTACAGGATGACTTGATCTTATCCTGTTACAAGAGATTTTCTAATTTTAGCACAGTACTTGGGCATCAGTCTTAAGCTTAGACAGTGAATGCTTGCATCTGAAAGCAGACTATAACATGAAGAGCTTGTTTATCTGATCTACATTTCAGATTGCCCATTTCTTGTTCTTCCTGCAATACACATTTTGGAACAGTCTTGTGCAGTCCATGTTCCTAGCATAGGAAACATAGGCTTGCAAATAATCAGTGAGGCCGATGGGTGTCACTGCTGAACAATAAAGAATTGCATAGAGAATGTTCAGTAAATTTATTGAGCTTTCATTCTCAAAGACACTACTTCTCGTAGTGTCCTGGTTTTCAACAAAAGAAACTAGGTGGAGATATGTGTCATATGAAATATCTGATCAGTGAGAGAAGCACTTTAGAGCAGCCTGATTGGATCTGAGGTATTCTAATAGGTAAAGCTAGACTCTTCATTAAAAGTTTAAGTCTACCAGTGCTGTTGAGGTATTGTTTTGCTCTCTTTAAGGAAAGTATTTCTAAAATCTCCCTTTATTCTTCACATGAAAAGTGTATCGTACTGGTATGCCTGACATAGTTAATTATTTATTCTGGGTGGTGGTGAGGAGGCAGTATTTTCAAAAAACAAACAAACAAACTCTCAGATAGTTCTTGGCTAGCTACACCTCTTTGCACAACCAGTCCATGTGCACACACCAACACACATTTACGCAGTAGAATATCTGAAATTTCTGTGACAGACAAGACTACAACCTGCACTAAAAACTGTGAAGAAGAGTTATATGGAGCTAATAATTTGAATCACTCTATATTACCACTTTTAGTTTCCAAACACAGTTTGTTTATATGAGTAGTGCAGCTTCCCGTCTATTTAAATCTGTGGGGTCTTTTACATACTCAAAGGTGTTTGTGCATTGACTCTCATTTAGTGCCTGCTTAAAAGATTTTTCTTTCAGTCCTAGGACAGATGAGATTTTTGACATTTGGTATTGGATAAGAGGAATAGCATTGTAATGCTGCTTCATAACTGAATTGAAATAGATAAACTGCAAGTAGAGCTTTGGAAAGAAACTCATCAGAATTTGTTTAGTAATGTTTTTAGTTTCTCGAAACCTTTGAAAACCATTTTCTTTAAAAAAGTATAACTTGATAGCCTAATTTTTAACAAAGTAAAATTTGAAATAAATAAAAATATCCGTATTTTTGCATTAATTGGAACATTTTCCTATAACTAGCCCAGGATTGCCTTTACTATAGGAACTTCATGATCTATGAGGATCTTGGCATGTACAGTTTGTTGAAGAGGAGACCAAAGGGTGTTCTGAAAGTAGTGTACAACTAGTTAAAAAAAGTTACAAAGTTTACAGAGCCAAACTGTTCTTGGTTGATGGCCACAAATAATCGCATGAATGGTTCAGGCTGGACATTGGGAAAAAAACTGTGCTAAGATTATGGTGGAATGAAACAAGATACTCAGCAGTGTTTTGAAATCTGCATCTTTAGAGGTTTTCAAGATTTAAACTTCATGAATTTGTGGCTGATCTAACCTAGTGCTGGTGACAGTTGCATTTCAAGCAGGAGGTCAGACTCAGCCTTCCAGAGGTCCTTTCTGACAAACATTTGTGTGACTTGGTGACTGTGTTAAATTCTGTTCTCTGTAACAGCGGTGTGCTGCGGGCACACCAGTCATGCTCTCTGAACACGTGTGCACAAACCTGCTCTTACTAGCCTTGCTTTGAACAGAGGGTGTTGGACTACAAGATCCTCAGATGTCCCTTCCAAATTCAACTACTCGGCTATTTTTGTATTTATGTGTGTTTCAAGAGAATAGATTTAGCAGGAAAATGTTCATTCTGTGTCTTCTTTTTGCAGACCACCAGACATAGAGCTGCTGAAGGAGGGACAGAGGTACACTGAACTATTTTTTGTTTTGTTTTTTTGGTTTTTGGTGGGTTTTTTTGGTTATATGCATCTATAGCTAGAAATTTTAGCATCATAGCAGATGAAAAGGGAATCTTTGATTTGTTCGGTTATAGAAACGACCTTACTAGAACCTGTGCAAAGGTTTTATTTCTTTGTGCTTCTAACCCAGCATATTTGATCTGTATGATTTAGTGTACAGCTGCTCTTGGATTGTGTGTCTTAATTGAGCCTGTTGAAATCTGAAACAAATACACTGTTTGTACGTTGAATATTTTATGCCATCTATTCTTTATAAAGAAAATTGTGCCAATTATATGTGATGAAAGCTTCTGTACTTCTTAACCTAAAAGGTCTATATCAGCCAAAATGAAATCACACTACTCTGTCATCTCGCTGTACCTCGCTGTATATTGTGCAACTTTCTGTTTGTTTTCTTTTGCAACGCGTTGCCATTAGGTGGCAAACTTACATATGCTGAAACAGCTCAGCTGTCCCCCTGATTTAAGGGTACTATATTCCTATATGTGTTAGCATGCCTGTTTTCATTTTAAAATTGCTCTATTCATGATGCTAAGTTTGACATTGTTCTGCTGTCTTTAATAATTTTTGGTCTTTTCTAACTGCCAATAATCAGCTGAGAACTTGCTTCTCTAAATAGTCTCTATACTTGTCATCTTGATTGTAGAACAGTGCAACTCTTAGAGTTCAAGAAGACTTTTAAAAGAGCACTTATGATTCTTAAAGCAAAAAATTACACTTCTGCTATAAGGGCCAAAATGCTTTGTTTATCATTCATACATGAGAATGAAAAGCTATTGCAGGTAAAAGCCATTTCTTATTTCACTGATGGCTCGTATATTCTGTTGTAGTGGACAGTCTGGAGAAGAGGTGAAACTATGTGATGAAGTAATTAAAGCATCTGACATTGAAAATCCTAGGATATCTTCAGATCCATGTGAATCTGCTTCTCATGACACAGCCAGTGATAGCAGTACTGATACTGAACAAGAATTTGTTTCTTCTGTCCTACCAGGAAGTCAGTCAAGTTCAGCCAATTTTGCACAGCAATTGCACAGAAAAAGCATCCTCAAAAAGAAGCATGCTCAGAAGGTCCATGCCAGCCCTAAAACTGAAGATGCAGATGTGGTAGAAGCCACCAAACAACTCTCTCATTGTAAACTAGACACTCAGGAAGAAATACATGCTTGCTCTGTTCATAATGAAGTAACTGCACCACCTTCAAACAATACTGCTCTTGGGAAATCAAGTGTTTCAGAAATCTGTGAAAATACGTGTGGATCACAGATAGTTTTTCTAGGTGTGAGCAAAAGAGGAGCAGAACATCTTAAAAGAACACTAGCTAAGTCAACAGAACATAAAAACCCTGAACTGAGGCATCCAGTTAATTCCAAAGGCAGTTTACTAGAAGTGCTTAGGCAAACACTTATGGAGTGGAGAACTGAGGAAACTTTAAAATTTCTGTATGGCCCAAACTATACTTCTTTGTGTTCATCAGAGTGCATAGCATCTGCCAACCAGGAGACTGAAAAACTTGATGAGGATGACTTAGATTCAGCTGATGATCTCAACAGCGTTGCTGTAGGGGAGTCTGAAAACAGCTTGAATTACTCTTTACCTTTCACAGGCTCAGGTGGAATAGTTAAGCCTGTGCCTAGTTACGAAAAGTTGAAAGAAGAAACAGAGTTCCTGGAACTCCGAGTAAAAGAGTTCTATGAAGGAAAGTACATCTTGGCTGAAGAGGCAGCAACACAAGCACAAGCAGGGAAGCATCCTAGCAAAGACAAAGTGAGTGTCCAGTGGAACAGTGTGGAGGTTGTAATAAAGCCTGAACAGGCCTTGAAAGAGTTATTACTTTGTTTCTGTTATCATAAGTGGATAAGTATCTCACACAGGGAAAGAGAAAATTATGTTAGCTGCATAGTGTATGTTGCAACAGATTATGCAAGGGTCTGCCCATTAAAAATTAGTTCTAAAAAATTAGAAAAATTTTTTTCTATTCAGAGATAAGAGTTATTTAATGTTTAAATATTTATTGATTATCTGTGACTATTTTATGTACTGACTTTAATTAAACACTAGGTTATAGCTGTTAAAGTTTTTTGTCTAATACAGGATGATCAACAGGAAGATCTCACCTTCCCACTTATTGATTCAAATGCACAAATGCAGATTAGGAAGCGAATTGTCCTTGAAAAATTGACAAAAGCGTAAGTACTCTTTACTTGGCTGAATGTCAGTCTGAAGTTGGTGCTCATTCATTGTTGTTTTAAGTAACAAACACACTGTCCAAGGATGGGCCTGGCTTTTTCTAGGTGGCCCTTGTCATAACTTAAGCCCATTGTTACCCTGAAGGATTTACTTATTTCTGCAGCAGTCAGCTGTAGTACAGTTGCAGGTGTCAGTTTGCACAGTCTGCATGTACCAACTGCTCAAGTTTAAACTGAAACCTTGAAGTTGATTGAGAGGAGTGCAAATATTTGTTTTGTACATTAAGCATACTGTTACTTGTAAACAAATCTTTGTAATCTTTTAAGCAAAGGTTTTTACAAAGAGAGTTTCTAATGCATGTTTGGATGGCTGATATCAGTATGCCCCTAGCTACAACCATTAAAGGCCCTCAGAACTGAATCCTAAAATTTTCCAAACATCAGACCTTCTTCAGATTCATAAAAGGGCTTTGGAGTCACACAAAAGAGGTTAAGGCATTTCTGATGTAGCTGTTAGAATTACAAAATTGTCAAAATTGAGAGGACCTTGGAAATATTGTCAAGGCAATGCAGATAAATGAGTGTTTGAAGGTCATGATTCTGTTGTTTTTTGTTAGGGGTATTTACTTTTCTGTCATTGTAGTTTGTGTTACCTAGCCAAACTGCGTTTTACAGAAGCTTTTTTTTTAACTTAATAACCTCACAACCAACCCCCCATCCCCGTCAGAAAAAAAAAAAAATCCTTTCTGTTTTTCGCTGCTTGCACCATGTGTGGATAGGCCACAAACATGGAATCAAACCATCCCCCAAATGGAATCAAACCATCCCCCAAGTGTCTTGTCTGTAAGTGTCAGTTGTTATAAATTTCATGAGGTGAGGCAGTCATCCTGTCACAATCAAGAGAATTTTCATTGTGATAAAGCAACGAATATGCCCAGCATTGTAAGAGCCCTGTATTCAGTTTTTGTAAAACATGCAGTGATATACAGGAGAACAGAAATCTTAAGACTTCTGGTAATACTGATACACTCTGTGTGATGTGCATATAATGCAAATAACTGGATATTCAAATGCAGGAGAATATTAACTATTAAACAAGTAAATAGAGGCAAAAGTTTAACCGTAAACGTGAAAACCAAAGGATGTTATTTGGGAATCCTGACAATGCGTTAAAGAGTATGTGCAGTTTGTGTGGTCTATCTGTTTTTATGCACAGATAAGTAAGGAGGAAACCTGTCTTTTTCTCTCTTTTGAAATTTTCTGATAACTATCATCTGGATTTCAACTATCAAGCTCACAGTGGACTAATATTTCTGTTGCATCTGTGTGAGTTTGAGGTTAGCAGGTATATATGTGTGAACTGCATTTAGACATGCAGTTTCCTTTTGTATTGTTATTTTTGAGCCAAGTAAATATAAACCTTCAAAAAATTTGTAAGGCCTGTAGTTCTAATCCTCATAATTGTAAGAATATTTTTTCAGAACTGAAAGGTGAAATTAGTAAGAATATGTATGTAGAACTGTATTTAAATCTTCACGTTCACACTGAACTAGAGCTTCTTGTTTTTAAAAACAGGCGGTTGCGAAGTGAAGGTGTTGGCCCAAACACCCCACAGAGGCAGCTGAAATGAAAACTACAGGCCTGATCTGCTGCTCAAAGTCAATCTCTTCACCTTTTTACCAACTTTGATAAGCTTTGGTGGAAGTCCTACTTGAGAAGAAACAAGAACGAGAGGAAAATGTGTATTGACTGGTGTCTTTTGCCTTCTAGGTTATCTGCAGTTTTGGGCCCTCTTCAGATTGCTTCAGGTGATGTTTACACAGAGCTAAAAAATCTTGTCAAAACTTTCCGGTGAGTATTGGTCTTTACTTAGAGATTCTTATAAATTGATTAATTAAACATGCTGTTGAATGATTTGTGATTTGGGCACAGAGAGGCCCTATTGCAGATTTGCCCTTCTCTAGCTGTGTGTTCATGTAGGTAATGTCGCATTCCCTGTGGACTAACAAGGCAGCCCTTTCCCTGCTCCTGACAGTGGCTAGGTCACCAGGAGTATTTGTAGATTTTTTAAAAAGTAGGCCAGTGGTCTCTGGAGGATGCTGGTGAGTCTTTTAAAGGTTCTGCTACCTCGTCACCTCCTATTAAGCCTGAGTTTCTGAGAACTGTCCCTTTCTTTTGCTCTGGCTCCCTGCAGCTGGGCTAAAGGGTTTTAATCTGATTAACAATTTTTACCACTAATTTCCAGAGTCAGTCAGTTGGATCTATCTTGTTCCTGATTTCAAAGGGAAGTAGATCCAGTGGGCACTTCTGTCACCACAGGCAAAGCTTCTGCTTCAGGCAGTAGGACTAAAGACAGTATTTGGAAATAGTGAGGTAAAGAATGAGGGAAACCAGAATGATGGTAACTTCTCTGAACATTTTTAGGTTTTCTTTGGGAGACAACTCTCATAACTTGGACCTAGATTGTGTCCTGCATCTTCAAATATTGTCAGAAAAAGAGCAACAGCAGTTGCTAACTGTGTGTACATTGTCACTCTTGAAACATCCTTCCCACATCCTCAGCCTGCATGAGATTTACATGTAAATTTTCCAAAACTCATTCATGTAGCATGTGCCACAAGGAATCTAGGCTTTAGTGAATAGAAACCCAGCTCCACCCGATCCCTTATGGTTTACCCATGTCTGGAAGGACGCCACTAAAACACAGATGTCTCTGTGCAAGATTACTTACTGTGGAAGATTCTCTCTTCCTTTCTGGTAACTCTGTGCATTACCTCTTTTAAATAAAAACATTGATACTATTTGAATTTGATTCTGTGATTGCAGTCTTTTAAGCTCTGATTAACCTGTTATTTTAACAATGCCACTGAAACCAGTGAAAATATTTTGTATATAGCATATAGATACCTATGTGTCTTAAAACGGTTTCATTGCTCTGCAGTTTAAATGCTTAATAGTCACTTTAGCTTATGGATTGATAAAACTGGAGAAACTACATTTGGTGTCTTCCAAACTACTTTTTTCTGATTGATTATGTAAAAGGCCTGGAGGTTCTCAAAATCAGAACTTCTATTTTAAATAATTTTTGCTTTTCAGAGACAATGGGGCATGAATATAAAGTTTTCACAGTAGTTTATAGCAAATGAGACTTGAAACCAAAATAGACTTCTAAAACATATATATAAAAAAATAAGTGTGTGTGTGTATATATGTATACACAAACACACATCTGTGGGTGTACAGAATGGAATCAAATCAAATTTATTTGGACTTTGACCCAATATCTGGTTCATGTAGCAGTAATTCATCATAATTTAAAGGTCTCCCCTAATCTGTTTTGATCTCTTAGATAACACTTTGTGAGTTTATTTTCGTGTCTTCTGTTAGGAAGTAAGTTGAAGGTAATGGTAGCAAGTTCTTGGTGTTCTCTTACTGTGAAGATTCCAGATCAATTGCTTAGAAATTCAGGATTTTGGACAGGATATAGTTAAAGACAAAATGCCTTAATATAATATATATCTCAAAATAACTGGAGTTTTATTGTCACTGATAGTAAAATAATAGAAAAATACAGGAAATAGGGTCCAAAGGTTTTTATTGCTTCCCTTTCTCCTTTTTGCGTTACTGATATGGAAGGGTCTGTTAATACATAAGAGCTAGCTCATGGATATTAAGATGAAGGCATAGACTTGAATCTCCAGTTTGGTATGTAGGTTTAAGTTTATTTGAGTAGTCTCTTAAGTTTTGGATTGAATGCTTTGGCAGGGAGACTTGGGATAAATTTTAAATGGTGTTTGTATTTACAGGGTATAGAAATTCAAATGTTACTTGCTTTGTTAATGTGGTTCAAATGCTTAATGACGATGGAGGAGCGCTGATTAATGCTCGTGCTCTTTCTTGCTTTTTGTACTGAAGATATTTCCGGCTGAAGAGCTTGCCAAAGAGGGTAGTAGGTAAAACACACGGCTGTAGTGGAGCTTAGCTGAAGAAGGGTAAAAGAGCATGTGGTGAACTAAGCAACAACAATTTTCAGCTCCATTGGTTTTTAAAGGAACACTTGCAGTTCAGCCTCCTTTGGGCAGCATTTTATTCAATCACCACTGCTAAGAAACACACTAGAGAGATCTCAAGAGACATTTTAGAATGGTTAGAGCTCTTCCCAAACAAAGTCCCTCAGTGCCTGTAAGCTTTTGTTACGAAAACTGAGATGTCAAATAATTCTCCAGAGTATGGAAGGGCACTTCGTTAAAAGATCAAGAGAAAATTAGCTTCTTATATATAAATTGAGGATAAATGATTTTGAATGTGTGGTTGGGTGTTTTTAAGGCATAATATTTCGTTTTGAAAATAGGGTTCCATCTGTGTTTTATGCTCGCAAGTATTTTAATTCCCATTATGGAGCTTATCATTGACATTGAACTCTACCAATGAATCAGATATGAGATGTGTTCAAGACTTTTTGTCACAACTTTGTTTTATTGTGTGTCCAAGACAGTCTTTTAGCTTTTAAGTATATATCATGAATGTATGTTATCTGGTATATACACGTATTAATACCTATTTTACTTATTACCATTGTTAAGTGAAATTCTAGGTTCTGGGTTTCCAGTCAATCAGTAGTATTTGGTTGTAGACAAAGTTCTGTGTGGAAATAGGGGAGTATCAAGATGTTAATGACATTTTTTCGAGTAAATAGGCTTTTCGCAAAGGAAGCCTAAAGTTAAATAGTAACTCATTTTTGCTGGTTGTCATCAAACTAAATGATATTACACTATGTAAATATGTTGCTGTTTTCCAGAAGGTAGAGAAGCTGTCTTTTATGGTTAAATTGGTCTAGTTGAAACCTAAAGGAGAACAATATATGCTTCAGTATTTGCCTGTGCTGCCCTGGATTAGTTAAGCTTCACTCATCTTAGTGCAAGTTTTGGAAAAAATACAGGTAGCTGAGGTTCCCTAAAATCACAACTTTGCGTCCTAATCCCATGAAGTCAGTTTCCTGCTTTACAGAACGGGCAGATTCTTGAACTGCAGTTATATATGTCCACACCTGGGAATCTGGATATGGGAAGGCTGCTGCATTTGCAAAGATGCTGGGTTTACTTTTTTTATTTACTGTGGATTCCTCCAGTTTCCCTGTTTGAGTTGCCTTCCTTTGCAGACTGGGCACTAATCAGTTATCAGTAGGTCATTTGAGGTGGAATTTTTATGCATCTTAATCTTTAGTCCTTTATCCTGGAAGCTTCTGCCACCTGGATCCATGTGCTCAGTCAGGCTCCTTCACAGAGTGTGAAAACCATGTGGGTCCTGCTGGCTGGCTGCAGCGTATCTTGCTGAAGTGAACCACAAGACCCACAAACCAGCAACTAAGCAACCCACACGGCTATTTGGGATCATCCAACTTGCCTAGCTTACATATCCTGCCCTACGCAGGCCAAGAAAGTAGGCACATTCCATTTCAGGAAGTTGCATATTCTTTTCTTTCTCTAGGTAGGTGAGGGAGAATTTGGCCAAACTCTTGAACAGAAAAGATTTCACTGCAGAACTCAAATCACACACACAAAGTTTTGTACACTTATAACACTTCCACATTTTATGTTTATGACAGAAATCTAGTGACCTCTTTCACGGATTGTTCTGAAGTAACAGTTTTGGCTAGAGGCAAGACAAAGAATTAATGAACCATTTTTACAGCGGCCCTGCAGTTCCCTGTTTTTTGAAAGCTTTGCTCTTCAGAGGCCTTGGTGTTGGCACAGAGCTTGTTTGTGAAAGTGACTGCCCTTCCACTGCTCCTTATTATTTAAGGCTTCACACCTGTAGGTTGCTTGCTTTACTCTGATCTGCCTGAAATGTTTTTTTTTCCAGCTGCACAAGTGTTTTAGGACAGGTGTTGTACTGAAAGGTTACTCAGTTGCAGAGGCCTGACTGTTCATCCAGTGCAGTGCCAGTAGTACAGCAGCAGATCCATACTGCCGTGTCCTGCTGGTTATCTGTGTCTTTTGACTACCTCCTTCAGAAATAGCATATTGATGGCAATGACTAGTGTTCAGACCTTGCCAATCAATACTACCATTGAATAAGAGTTAATTGACACAAATAACTGCATCTCTCAGTTTGTGTACAAGAATGACACCTTCCTGTGCTCTAATCAATACTAACTCCTTGTAAAGCATTGAAATAAAGCTGCTTTCTCTATTTGACAGAGTTTCCCCAGGTGGCTTGAAGCTGTCTCTTTCATTGTGTCTCATCATAACAGATTAGCTGGAATGTTACATATGAATTGCCTGTCAAGATGATTCCATCAAGCATTTCTTGGTAGTGTTTATCACTGTCATCAGTGTTGAGTCAAGATGTTCAGCCTTTGTTTTGTCTCTTGCTCTGTAGCCAGAAAAAGTAACAGTTTACCAGGTACAAACTTTGTTGCCAGTTAAATTCATTAGCTATTTCAAATAATAATTGGTAAATATGAATCTTTTAATAACAAATATAATCAGTATTTGCCAGAACTGTTGGTTTTGGTTTGATATGACAATTCCTGTGTATGTAGTGCAAAACATTGTTTTTCCTTTCATAATTGAGCAAATCTCAGGTTGTTGAGACACTACTTGAGTGATCATTGCTTCAAAATCATATTTTGGTTTGAAGACTTACAGATTTGAAGAGAAAAATGGGATAATATTGCTTTGATCCTTACAAATTTATGTTATTAATTTTTAATATCTTTCTGAACTAGAGAAATGCAAACAGATACTATAAAAGATCTTACTCATAACTACATTTTTAATCACCATTTTGAATATAATTTTGGGGAATTAGTTAATAGAATTTAAATTTTAACAATGACAAGTACAAATACTTCTGCTTTCTCAAATTTTAGTGCTGTTTTTGGTTTTTTTGGGTGACTATATACTTGCCCAAAGTAATTTTTTTTTAAACTAATCTTACTGGGGAAGAAAACCCTGGATTTGAATTTGTTGCCAGATAGGAGCTTGCTTAAAATTAACTATCTTCACCAGTGCCTGTAGGAGTGGGTATGATTGACAGGGTATCTTCATTCTGGATCTGGATTTGTACAAGGCTTCATGGAAAGGAAACTGAAAACAAGAAGGAAGCAAACATAGGGAGGCACTTGCCCCTCAGTTTATCTGTTCGGTGCTGCCGTCTTCCTGAATAAAATTAATTCTGGTGGCTCTTTTGGGTGCCTGCATAGCCACAGCTTCATTTTTGACTGTGACTTTTCCATGAAATTGCTTATTTTGAAAACCATGGGTCGTGCCTAAATTGAGACAGCAATTCACAGATGAATTGTTTTAACACAGATTAGTACTTGACTTAAAGCAGATCTGTTTTATTAGGCAGTTCATCCAAAGGGGTCAGCTTGTATTCAGTGCAGCAGCACTTTTGTTGAACACCCATGTGGTTTTTTATTCACACCTTATTTGTATTTATATGGCTCTTATGTTGGTTCTGGCTCCCATTGCATAAGTTAGAATTCTGGATTTCCATTTTAAAAAGAAGAATAATCAGAGGATGGTCACTGCTACCTTATAAAATTCAGTCTGTTTCCACATCGGCTTTTACAGCAAATCTGGATCTGAAGCCAACAGGAGGGAAACTAAGTGTAAGGAGGTCCATCTTCTCAGAAACACATGTGCAGTTCTGGAGAATTTCTCAGTGGGTATGAGTGAGAGCTGGGCCCTCACAGCAGCCAAGACTATTTGTGAGCAATTTTAAAGAAATAGCTTCTGTTCAGTCTTCCCCATCCCACTTCCATATAGAAAAAGGAGACGTTGGAAATTCTGCAATTCCTCCACTGAAGGATGACAGAAGCTTGAGAGTTGGTAAATTGCTCAGATACAGCTGTAATTGCTTCATTATTACTCAGTGTATTAATGGTAGGCTTAATATACTGCTGTTAAAATCTGCTTACTTTTACTCTGAAGTGTACTGATTTTTTTTTTAAATTATTTTTCAGGTTAACAAACAGAAATATTATTCACAAAATGCCTGAATGGACTCTAATTGCTATTGTTTTGCTATCTGTGTAAGTACCCTTAAATGTCAAATATTCTTATGTCCAACTGTCTTAATTAGCCTACTGGAACAAGATTTAACTTTCAGACAAAAGAAGAGAAACATTTCATGAAACTAACTGTGGAATCAACAGAAATTTTTTTTTCATGCAAATGTACTAAATTCTCTTGACAAAACAGGATTGTCCCCCTTGCATCAAATGTTAACAATGGACAAACTTACATTAAAAAAAAGAAACGCTAAGCTTTAGGGGGTTTTAAAGAGGCTTTGCAGGATGAAGTAGGAGTATAATTCACCCTCTTCCATTTGCTGCTGACAGACATTATTCCCCTCTCTGACATTAGGACAAAATGACATGTATTATATTATTTGGATTTGGCATAACTGTTAAGCTTTTCATTTCTCTTTTTGCTTCTAATTTCTTAAAATGTTTCACTTCTATGATTGAAGTCAAATTATTTCTATAAATATATGTGTGCTTCTAAATAGTATAAGTATTCTAGCAAACTTCTTTTAGAGGGGAAATCTCTGTTAGCAGCTCCCAAGGAATACCAGGACCCAGTATTTTATTTTTGTGAGGATTAGCTTTGTTGCTTAAGATTACGATACTACAGTCTTCCTTAGCTTTGTTTTACTTACTGTAGAATGAAATTCTTTCGAGTGATTTCCCTAATGGGAAGCCTGATTGTATTATAGTGTCTTTTGGTAAACTTCTACACAGAAGCATGATCTATAAAAGCTGTATTCATATGCATCAAGTGAGTTCCTTAATTTGTATTTTGCAAATTCATGTACTTTTCTGGAGTTAAAGACACAAACTTTGCAGTGCGTTAAACAGACACAAATTTGTATTGAAAGGTGAACTAACGTTAAATGTTTAAGAAATCACTGGTGGTTTCACAGTGTCAGGCTCTGCCTTCCATTAGGGTTAAACCCTCAAACAATCTTTGTATGTCTTGAGCTTGCATTACGAGATTGGAAAAATCTTTATTCCAGAGTCTGTTCATTACCGTGCTGCTGCTGCTTCTTTTTGGCTTCCTGGGTCACTGGAGCCTGTAGGACAGAGAAGTGCTTACAGACATTCACAGGTCAGGAAGTATTGTGGGCCAGCCTCATGGCATGCCCAGCACTGCACTTACTTTCCTTGATATTACTTCAGTCTGACACATTGTTCTGGCTTTGCTGTCCCAAGGAAGACGGTACCAGCAGGCATTAGAGCAGGCTTCAGCGAGCCTTACATCTGTGTCACCCAGCCAGATACCGCTCAAATGATTCATTAAATCAGAACACAGAAAGTAACTTTACTTGAATGCCTTGGCATAAATTTTTTATCAACTATAAGAACAAATCTTTTGTCATTTTTACTATATATTCTTATGGTTGAATTGGTAATTTGTGAAACAGATCTTATGAATTTTTCAAGTAGTTTCTGTACAGTTAAGGAAATGGTGTCTCTTTTTGATCAGAAGTTAAAATATGTAGCCGGTCTCTGTGTATGATGAGCTCTAAATGTTTACATAAGTAATGATTGTTTCACAGCTGCTTTAAAACGTTATACAAGTAGTAGGCAGTCCTGGTAGCAGTCAGTATAAGCAGAGAACCGAGTCTCTTTTTACCTTTGCTTATTAAAGGTCCATCCCTAAAGAAACTAATTATATTTGGTCATAAAATAGAGTAGATTTTATTTATAATATTAGCAAAATCATAAATAAAACTTCTGCTGATTTCTGCTTATTGTAAGGTTCTTGCAAGTTCATGATCTTGAGATTTTGAACAACTTCTCTCAGCTGCCTCTTAGGAGAGAATGTGGAAGAATGTAGGTGGGATAGAATGAGGGTTAAGATTCTTCTTATAAGATGATGTATGTTGCATCATTCCCAGAAAGACTAAAGTAGAACATTTAATTATTTGGAAATTCTAATCAAGCTAGAGTATTTAGTGGAAGCCAGGACTGTGCAGGGAAAGGCTACCAAGGACCTGGACAACCCCTCACAGACAGGTCCTCACTCAGGCCCTTTCTCAGCTCCTGCAGTCTCCCAAGGAACCAGTCATATATTGCTAATATTTCTTATAAAAAGAATTGCACCCTGTTTAACTGCACACCTATTTAAGTCTTCTCCCTTACCTGTACTGAGACATTATGCACGTTGTAGCACATCTAATGTCATTTAGATCATAGAGTTGTGTGGGGTCTGAGTCAGAGTGGGTCTTCAGTAGCTTCAGTCACACCTTCACAACATTTATTCACAGGTCTTGACCTGGTTTCAGACATAGGACGACCGTTTTACTGCCAACACTAAGCAGTAAAGCTGCATGAGCAATGCCCTGGTAGAGGATAATGCTTCCTCTTTCCAGGTGGGTGCCAGACCATACTATACGTATCCCAGGGTGCAGGGATTACAGAAGGCAGAGTGAACATGGGTTTCAAAGTATACCTCAAAAAAATCAAAGACTTAAGTATTTTTTGTTTTGCATTAAAGGGGGCAAGGTTGTTTTGTTTCAAGTAGCAACTGTTGGACTTTGCTTGCACCCTATTTTGTGCATCAGTGTTGTGGCTCACCACTTCCTTCTCAAACATACATGGCTAGTGTGTGCTGAGGACTTGGTGTACTTAACTTCACAGTGCACTTTCAGAGTGCCCCAACCCTTTTTGTGATAAGGTACTGGACAGAATAACTGTTATCATTGCTGCTGTGTTGCATTCTAGTGTATTATGGTATGATCATGCTGTCCTCTTTTTTGAGTGTGCATTATTAACTCTTTGTAGGATACACTGCAATGGATATCATTAATTCATAATTTTGGTGCTTAAATTAGACCCTAGGCTCACTTCATAGTCTTCAGGTCTTTGAAAAGCTGCTAGAAGTATTTATGTGCCCTTAAGTCTCCTGACTGCTAAATAAACCTAGGCTTCTCGTTCATTGAAATAAAGTGCCTGGAACTGGACAGTGACATGTCTCAAAGTATAAAATGTTGGAGATTTCAACAATGGAGTATTTCATGTTCCTAGTGAATAAATCCTAGTTGGATTTATTCAGTCAAATTATTGTATAAAATACAACACAGCCAGTCTCTGCCTTTATTGAAAATCTAGCCTGAGGCACTCCTATGAATATAGCACATTCAGCAATGCTGAATCGACCTTGTTAGAGTACATTTTGACAGCCAGAGATTTATGTTCAAACAGTGGTATTCATGCCTGTCATGGAGTGGGTGACTCTTAAAAATTATCTGTAGATCAAATTTCTTACTTCTTTGTAATTTGTAGTAATTTTGGCATTGGTAAATTTTGGTTTCTTCCTGTTACGTTGTTTAGTATGTTAAATAATTTTTTTTGTTCTAGAAAATAGCTGCTTTATAATGTAGTGTAAACTAGAATGCAGAAGTTGCATCTTTTTCCCCCAAAGAACTTTGCAAGATATCAAATGAAGCAGATAAATAGATATAAATACAGTAGTTCAAGAAAGAATGGAGAAAGCAGTGGGAAGATGGGTTGCTATACAAGCATGGGCACTTTCTGTTTTTAGTGTATACCCCTGGCACAGACTAATGGAAAGCTTTCAAGATATTTTCAGGAAATGTCTGCTTTCATCTTACTTATCTGAGCTGGCTGGTTCCAGTGAACTGTGGTCAGCTTCATCTACAAAGCCTATGCAAGAGGTTCCCCCACTAAAAGCTTTGAAGCATTTCAAAATGTTCTGGGATTAGTTTATAAGCATTTGGCTGCAGTATTTAAACAAACTCAAAATGACCATGATCACTAAACAAAAGCCATCATTATATGTGTGCAGCCACTTTAGATAAATGTGTCATGTGGAGATGTACTCTAGAGATTTACTCTCTTGGAGATAACAGTTCAGGAACTGGAGAATCTTGGATTCAAGTATGTGTTTTTACTCCTCTGCACACGAGAGCACATCTATTGCTCAGCACTGACATTTCTAAATTATTTTAAGAGGAATTTAGATGTTTCTGATATCACTACTGTGTTCTTATCTGAAAGTGTGTGAATGTTTGAAATGTATGAATCTAATGCAGAAATACACATAGGATATGAATCAGACTTGCAGTGACTCTTTTTCCTACAGAAACTACATACAAGTCAGCTGGATGATCTTTTATTTAGCATGTCTGATGGAAGTTTGGTTCTGGGTTTCAGCTGAGAAAAATCATTTATCCTTAAGCTAGAAATATAATTGTTTCCCATTATGAAACAGAGCTGAGCTTGCAGGACAAAGAATCCAAAGAGTCTTTATATAAAAGCATTTGAATGTGGTTATAGTGTTGTGTCTATCTGTAGAGTTATGTTATCGTGTGAAATAGAGAAAAGGCAACTTTGTCTTTACACATTAAAAAAGATCTTCCCTTTTTCTCTTAATTTTAGGCTGTCATTTGGTAAGTGTGAATTAAAATAGATTTTCTGTTAAGCAGTTCTTGAATCTGTTAAGCAGTTTTTCTATTAACCTTGCTTACTTATCAGCACTTTCTAAGCAAACTTGAAGCTGCTTATTTGGCATATTGTGGACATATTCAATATTATCTTAGTTCTTTCTGGCATATTCCAGTGTTATTTAGGAAACATACCCAGAACAGCACTATGAGGGATTTCAGTGTTGTTAATTGATATATTAGTCAGTGCCAGCTTTAAAATCAATTAAATATCTTCATCTTTCATAAGGGAGAAAATAGAAGAAACCTTAACAGTTTCCAATAAGGTTTCTCCTGGAACAAAAAACCCCCACTGTTGCTGTAGTGATGTTACGCAGGAAGTGACACTGTGAATTTCATTGCAGCCCATACAGCTGCAGTCTTTTCCATTCTGGTATCATCATGGGTGGCCTTCTAAATGGGACATTTGGATGTGTTGTGTAACTTTCATGGATGCCCAGCACAAACTCTCTGAGTCCAGGATAATTAGTTCCTCTTTACAGTGCTGGTGCTTGGCTTCATCAGCAGGAGTGGAGCCTTAGCACATGCTGTGTCCTGGACTTCTGCTGCATGGAGTTAGGAGGGTTGGCTCAGAAAGCTGTCATCTCTGCACCTGCCAGCTCTGCTGCCCAGTGCAAGGGAAGAGCAGGGGCATGGCTGTCTGCCAAGTGTCTTGGAAATCCCTCCAAGAGATAGAAATCTGCATGTTCCCAGCAGCTGTTTGTGGGCATTCAGACTGACATCATGCACAACCAGCGGAGCTGGTGTGCGAAGTGCATCACCAGCCATGAATTGTCCTTCGCGGTGGTGTTCTGACAAATCTTTTTGTTAGAATCTAGAAATGCTTTTATTTGAAACATCATTTTGGATCTTCTGCTTCAGTCTGTTGGCAACTTTATATTCCAAATATTCTTGTGAATTAAGAATATGGTAGTAGGGAAAGGACTTTCTTCTAACACTTCATTTTAGCCTTTTGTGTGAGTGAGTTGTTGCTGCTTGTGTTTGAAGTTCTGAGACATAATGTGCTAGGTTTCAGAAGGCTGCTTCAGCATGTTGACTCATTGGGGAGCTGAGTTGGTCAGTGGAGTTCATGTCCCATTGAACTTTACACCACAACTATGATCAAGCAGATGGAAAAATTGCCCAGAGAGAGAGCTGTTTTCAATTATGTTTCTTTAAAAGGTATAAATTTAGAAGATTTCTTTCATAATGTCATGTTTTTCCCCCTTCCATAATCAGTGCTTTGCTTATTGGAAGTCGTGTCATAAGTAGTACAGTTGTATAGAATGGTAGTATAGGAAGAGTTGTACAGTAGTAGTAATATAGACAGCTCCGAACTAATGCTGCAAGTAAGACATTAGTAATTCTCACTGTTACCACCTGCCCTAAACTTAGTTTTAAACTAAATGTTTTTTAACTTCATCCACTGAGCAAACTGAAATGTTCATGTTGCAACTGAATCCTGCAGCTATGGCCCTATGAAAATATACTTGCTTCCTTATTAATAATTAATCTTAATACATTCAATGCAAACATTTTTTTATCATGAAACATTACCCATCTGTTAAAAGAAAAACATGACTGGCACACGCTTGAATATTTTCTATTCAGAGTTTTAATTTTATCTTAGTTAACTTTGTAAAGAACAGCCTACTATAGTGGGGATATGACAAATAAGCAGTGGTTTTGACTAACAGGAAACTTCATTGTAAGACAAAAATCCATGTTTATTTGGCTTGTTTCTGAACCAAAAAAAATGTAGAGATGTACATCACTGGAAAGGCCAGTACAGCTTCCTGTCATATGATCCGCAGGTATTTTGTACCAGCAGAGTTTTTAGCGTGGATTCTGGTGTTTGGTTCCATGCAGGTAGTCATAAAGGTACTTCTAGTAGGCTGAATGGTGTGAACTATTCTTCTTTAGCACTGAAATAAATTGTGCCCAAAGTAGAAGTACTGTATTCCTTAACTCTTCTGGAACCACTATAACAGAAAAACTTAAAAATATTGCTTTATGATTGAATTATGTCTTAGAAAACAAAATTATTTAAATGATTGAGCTTTTATAATTTGCTTAGATTAACAGTGGTTCACAGACCTACCTGAAGACCCAACTGTCTGTTCTGTGTCATTTGGGAGAAATAGATGCATTTTATTTTTCATATCAATAATGTTACATTGGAGAATATTGGTGGTGCTATAGTATTCTACAGTGACCAGGAATAAACTAAAAATTACTCAGACACATGAAAATTTGGAGGGGAGAGAAGATTAACTTAGAGAGGAACCTAATTCTTTTTATGTGATAATTGATAGTGGGCAGCACACTGATGGAGACTTGGTTTTCTGTCATGATACTGCAGGAATCAAATGCAAAGGCAGTTTGTACTTCTCATTACGTCTCACGTTACTTCTTGAGATACAGAAAAATTTTGACACCCAGTGGCACTCATCCAGTCTGGCAATTAAGTTCTGACCTGAAGTGAGAAGCTAACAGTGAAGGCAAAAACAGAAAAATACAGCTTCTTTCGGGAAGGAAGGAAATGTATATCACCCAAAGTAGATGATGTATAAAGTGTTTCTCTAGGCAGTGGACTGTGATAAAGCTCTCAGAATTTACAGACAATCCACGCCAGAGGATTTAGCATCAGGACAAGTGGCTCTTTTTACATGTGTGTAATTAAAACAAATACTTGGGATAAGAAGACTGCAACCAGTCAATTAACCAGAATATTGTATAAGTAAACATAATCGTATTTTCATAAAATTTTGCCTGGCACAATAAAAAGAATCTAGAACAATCATATCTGCAGCCATACATGCTCACTTCCAGTTCCTCCCCAGGAGGAAAAGTGTGCTTTAATTGGCTGGTAGCAAACGTAACCAATCAGTATGTGGGAGCTTATTGCAAAAACTGCAAAGTGTGTATGGATAATTGCATACTATAGGTGCAAAACCGGCATCAGTGCAAAAGCTTTAGACACTTGGTTGTGTAGAAGATTGAGATGCCAGCACGTTTCATTTTGATGTATACCCCTCTTACACCCTGTGTTCCACAGAAATGCGTATTTTGCTCTCTCTTCCACCCTCTGTCCATCTGAACATCTTAAGAAGACACTGAATAGATCTAATTAATTCATCATAAAACTCAGTATTTCTGAGATGAGGCACTAGGATTTTTAAAAAGTTAAAGAATAGTTGAGATTTGTCTGGTTCTTCATATTTGCTCCGAACCTCATCACGTATTCTGCTGGGTTTAGGCACATGTTTAGTTCAGTGTGCATTCACAAATCAGTGTTAATAGTGCTCTTCTGCTGTAGAGCTGTTAAGATTGAGATTAAGGGTAGAAAAGTGATTTACTGGATATCATCAAGCCAGGAATAGATTAGGAAATAAAACAATTAAGCAGGAAAGGGGTTTGGGGTTTTTTTGGTTTGGTTGGTTTGTTTTTTAAACCTGTGTGCTGTTATTTCTGGAAAAAGATGCTTAAGAATCCATAAATTTTGGGAATTTCTAAGAATCTCATTTTGAGAGGTCCAAAACCACACTGGCATTTCTTTTCAAAACTGGGCAAGGCAAGTAGAAAAGTGTTGAGGTTGTTAAGTTTAACTTCTGAATAAAAAAAATTTGGACACAATGTAAGCAAGGCTATTCCTAGCATGTCTCTTTACTCAGCTGCATTATTCCAGGTGCTTGATCTGTGTACTGGACTGTAATCAAGTTACAATGTTAAAAAGTTGTGAAACTAAACTATGATCAATTTTATGATCGTTGTTTCCCTAGTAACTGAGCATAGTCAAGTATTGACATTATTTACCTAAGCATATTGCATTGTAGCTGTTTTAACTTATTGTAAGTCATTATATTTTATTGTCTTTTTTGAATTTTTTTTTCTTCTTACATATTACTAAGGTAATGAATTGATAGGAATATTCATATGTGGAAGAATGAGGTTCAGCACTTGCAAAAATGGATATATATAGATAGATATAGAGGTAGATACAGATATAACAACATTTAATTCATAAAATGTATCAGGTTTGAATATAAAGTCATCTTTTAGATATTAATTTTTTCCACTGTATGTGCACAATACTTTATACAAAGGTGTGTATTTTACAGAGTACTTAAGAGGCTCAGGTTCTCAAAAGCTTACATTTTAGCATTCTTTAATCTGAGACTTATACCTGTGCTTAATTTCATGTAGCTAGGTAATCCAAGTACTTCAGTGGCATAGATTCCAGTATTTGAGAGGTGTCACAGGAAGACCTTGCAGAACATTAAAAAAAAGGAAAAGAAGACTGAAAAGGATGAGAGGATCAATTTTTAAATAAATTTAAAATGTACTAAATTTAAAATTTTGACTAAGTTAAAGAAGAAGGGGAAATGGGAATAAATGATCAAACTGAGAAGTACCTTTGATCTGTCAGCTGGTTAGCAGGAAACAGGCTTCAAATAAATGGAGCTCTTTAAACAAAGCCTGTCCTTGAAATGTGTACATAAGAAACTTAAGATTTGTTCAGGAGAAACAGCTGATAGTGATTTCTTCTGGGTTCATATTGTGAACCTTTTTTTGCCTTGGCATTATGCTGATAAGTAAGGCAAATTGAAAGTTTGTGGAACAAATCCCTATATGAATGCAAGGGCTTTAAATGACACAGTATTACAGATGTTCTAATGCTTTGTGTCTGTGAACTAACATTGTAGTCATCTTTCGGAATACAGTAATGTACGTGTGTACCTCACTCCGTTTGTTTTTTAGAAAATCATCCTGCAGTCATATCTGTTGTACAAAATAGTGAAACAAAGTCTGATTCCCTAAATTTTGTAGAAACGAGCTCTGGATAGGAAATTGTAGATGTTACTGAGCTGGTTTTGGTGCTTCCTTAGTCCTCTTGTCTGGCTCGAGGTCTTTCTAACCCGGTGTTAAAGAAATCTGGAAGTGTTGTTTTGCATATAATTGTCCAAGTAATTGTTTTTTGCCAGACCTGTATGATATTTGTGTTGATGGCAGTCTTGATAGTTATTTAAAAATGAGTCTTTGGAAATAAGGTTCTTAAATATCACTAAAACAGGAGGCAGATAGAACCATTGCATATTATTATTGTGGCTTTAAAGGAGTCATGGGTCCTGGAATTTTTGTCACTCCCATTGTTAGTAGCAAAATATTTCCAGAGTATTGTCTGTCATCTTTCTCATTAGACAGACTAAGCCTGGGTTAAAAACAGCAATCCCAGAGTACCTAATGAAGCCAATTGCTTTCTGTTACAGGATCAGCATAATGCTAGCAAATGCTTGCAGGCAATGTGATGTCGTTTTCCACCTGCTGAATGTTCTGAAATGTGTAGTTCCTTTCCCGGACAACTGATGAGGGAACTGACTTTATTCTCTGTGTGTGCATACATAAGGTCAAGACACTTGCTCAGAAGGAACATTGTAGGAGTGATACTGTGTGAGAAAACCCAGTGGTGAGCAATTGCAAAGGTTAAAATAGTTGTACAAAGCAATAGACTTCTAAATTTTGTCTCAGCTGAATAGAAATTGTTGCTATTATGTTTGTGTGCTACTGGTCAGTCACAGGTTGCTGAAATATGAGAACAGTGAGAAATGCCATTTTCTAGTTACTTTCTGAGAAGAGTTGTATTATTAATTATGTTGAGGCAAAATAGTATGAGTTATGTGAACTGAAAGTTCCAGATGTTTAGCTAATTTTTGAGGCCTTTAATTTTTTTGCAGTTATTTGTACATAGAATGTAGATTCTAAGGCACGTTGCCTGCAAGTATACAATGTGCAGATCTGACACAAATAGCACCAAATGGCTGTACTGAATTTTCACACCCTTTGATGAAATGTCACCATGAGTTCTTTGAACACATTATTGATTTTCAGACTTACTTTGGGTGTTCCTTTGCATTAGACCTCTACTTTGCCTGTAAAATTAATTACTGGCCTAATGATAGAAATTTTTTTATGTATGAAAAAGTTTTTTACTTGTCCTTCATTAAAAGTCAATGGTCATCTATCTTACAGAAGTTATTATTTTGAGGACAGTCTGAATTTACTTGAGTTTTTTCCTTTTCTGTGTCTTTTTGTATCAGTGAGACATAGCTGTAAAATTTTTTCATTACAGGATTTTGTAGTTACACAGCTGTTTGTTATAAATAACAGCTAGCAGCTGATGGAGTGATCCTTAACTTTCAAGGGAGAGGAAGAAAGTGGCATAAACAATACATTCTGATATTCATGTGAACCGTTTGTTAGGTTAAAAAAACCGCCAAAGAACCAGAACGTTTGCATTTTATTAAAGCCATTTTAAATGAACAATTTCTGCACCAGGTGCGGTAGCTCCAAGTCTATTGCCTCAACTCTTCTTTCCTGCATAGTTTAGTTAAAACATTTAAATACCTTCAAAAAATTTCTGTATGGAGCTTAATGGAAAAACAAAAGCTGAACTCTCCTATGAAGGGAAAGACAAGAAATGACTGCTCATATGGAACGTCAGAATAGAGCCTGCAAAGTATTTTGCAAATGTACACTGGGCTTCCAAAGCCCTTGTGAGGAGAGCATGGTGTGACACGGACGTGGAGGGAGCTGTGCTGCACAGCCTGTGCCCAAGGGCCTGCCCAAGTCCCTGACCTGTCCTAGGAAGCGGTGGGGTTTGGGCTGCTGCAGCTTTGGGTGTGCCCCAGCCTGTTCTCTGAATTGCCAGTTGCCTATTTTGATACAAATAACTCATTGAGGGGGAGAGGGTGTAAGGGGGTAAGAAGGAAAGAAAGAAAAGCAGATCCATTGTCTTTTTTTTTCAGTTGATAGCAAGCACTTCTATCAAATGCTTAGATAACCCCTGCTACTGTAAAAAGGCTTTCCTTTTACTGTTAGTCGTATCCATCTGGCTACACCACAAGTGAAATGTTGGCCTCATTAAAAGAGAATGGAAGTTGACTTAACGTCTGGACAACAACTACATGAAAAATTTGTGTGGAAGGTGAACTTGAAATGAAGAAAAAATATATTTTGCGTAACTCTGTACATAAACACATATCAAAGACCATATTTATTGAAGAGACTTGTAGAAGCTGCATAGGAAAAATGAAGGTAGTGGAAACAATTAACAACGTTAATTTTTGAATTAACCTTAATTTTTGCTGTATGCTTGGATTATATAGGAATTCCAGCCGTTGATTTTGAATCACTGTTGGTAGCATTGATTTAAATGTAGTGGACAAAAATTTTAAAGCATGAATAATTTAGTTTCTTTTGCCATCAGAGGATTAAAGTGCCTGTGCTGGATTCTGTGGACAAGTCAGTAGACAATAATGAAAGGAAGTTAAATAATAAATAAAACATAAGTTGCACTTCAGTTACAAAATTCTTGTCTTTATGATGAGAATAGGATCTTCATACTATATTTAAAACTAGACCAGAATTGGCTTTTTTATCTCAGTAGGAAAATTGCCTTTTAATTTCTGTCAGTTGTTGCCGTCCAGTACTGTGGGCTTTAGAGTGTTTTATCTTTCATTAAGAAAATGAAATACAGAAATATATTGGGGGAGATTACAGAAAACTGCCCCTGAATGCCAGTTTCCTCTTTGACCAATTGGATATGGTAACAAAAGGCTCCAAACTAGAGACTGCATTTATTTCAGAGTTGCAAGTGACACTGATCACAATTACTTTTTTCCAGTACTAGTACAGTTTAATTTAAAAGACTCAGTTCCAAAGATATATTTAAATACTTTTGCATCTTGTTTGTAAGTTAGATGCTTCCAGTTCAAGATTGTCTGTCAAATATTAATGTGTTCTAATGGAAAATGTTCACTCTGGAGACAGCCTTTTGCTTTTAAGGTTTTGGGTTTTTTTAATGTTGAGTTTTTTAAATCATGCTTGAACTAAAGTTATAAGAAACAAGTGGGGTTTGGGGTTTTTTTCATTGAAACTGTGAACATAACAGCTAAATTACGTAAATTGAGGCTGTCGTATTTTCTTATTTCTGAGCATATGTTTAAACGTAGTAATTAAGTGTAACCACCTTATTACACTAAAGTTAATAATTTTTTTAAGCTCCCTGGTGTTGCATCTTTATCTTGCAGCTACACTCATGTTCTTCAGATCAGCGTTCTGTCCAATACTAACTTTGGCCTGATGGATGCATCATACTTTGGGATTTAAGATACTTTATTAACAAAATTGCAGTCCCTAGACAAGTGTACTGTATCTAGTGAGATACTTGAACTGAGAGGTTCTACCTCAAATTAAGCAAGCAGTCAATGTATTGTGAAGAACATGCAAAATTATGGTGATGCTTTCAATTTACTCTGTCCAAATGTTTGAGTGCCTTTGGGCATGAAATGAAATGGATAAATGCAGCAAGTGTTTGCGTTCACCTCGTCAACTGAAGCACTATCATAAGTGATTGATACACAGCAACACTACAGTTGTACGTACAGGCAGATGGTCTATGGGCTGCAGTGCACATCTCATTCACTGAGGTTTATTGCTGATGTGTAACACTTGTGGGATTGACTCAGTCTCGCCAGTTGTCTCAAACAAAACAATTGCTTTTGTTTAATCAGTTGTGTTGGAGACCTCCTTAAAAGGAACATAACTAAAATGGAATCTAAAAGGGTATTCTGTAGAACTGCTATATTAAAAGAAAGGCATTTCTGATTAATAACATTTTTATTGCATTGCTAAGCCCATCAAATCTGTAACATAAGAGTAGTGGAAATATATTTGGAGTGTTTAAAAAAACAAAACATCCTGGCCCTTCTGTGTTGATGCAGTAGAACCTATTAGAATGGCATGGTTATCTGCATGGTAGTAGCTGGAGCAAGAGTCTATTGATCAGAGGTTTGTTGGCACCCTTCTAGCACATATGCAGTAGTCTGTGTCTGTGTTTTTGCTGGGGAAGGAGGAAAAAAATGCTGCCTGTAGTGCTGCCAGCTCTTGCTTCATTTCTGTGTTCTGAAACAAGTGTTAAGGAAACTTTTGTGATCATTCATTAGTTCAGCTCCATCATTCTGATAGAAAACTAGTTATCAATCATCCTGGTTACGATGATCCTAAAAAATTAAATTACTAAAACAAAAAGTAGAAAGAAACAGAGAATAAAAAAACCCAAACCTTATGTTATGATGGTTATGTTAAGAGTCTTATTCACAGTGCTTAAATACCTATAACGGGGAGAAAAATACCTTATTTTCCAAAGCCTATTCTAGAACAAGAGGTAGTGCTTGCCTGTTCCATCATTCTCTTCTATATTTCTGTTCTTGTTCAAGTTCCAAGCATGTCAAACAAGGTAAGGGACTTAAAAATTTGCGTTTAGATCCATGGCTTCTGCCACAGCCAGTGGCTTTTATTTTTTAAGCTTCTACCATTAGGAAAAAATTAGGAAGACTGGCAATGCTTATGTTTTTTCTAGGAGGAGCTTATTATTAGTCTTCTGAGAACTAGCATATGGCTTTTCTTCATGAGTATACAAGCGCTTTCCATGATATGGGGGCAATTTATGTGCACTCAAATTCTCAACAACTTATGTATAATTTTAAGTGATCAATTTTGGGTAATGGAAAGGAACCCGACTCTTATGTGGTTGTGGTTTTTACCCCTGTTTTCAGATGTCTATTTCAGAGAGCTGTAACTGACTGGTAACACAGTGGTGGCTTTGGAAATTTTAACTTTTTCAAAGGGAATCACAGAATTCATCTAAAACAGAAAGTCCAGAAAGCTGTTCCTGAGATCCAGTAGCTGAGGGAAGGATGGTACTGGACAACTAGTTTGGGTTTTTAGGAAGAATATTCACACCCCTGGATAGGAAATACCAATCCTTTTAACTATATAAAATTTTTTTCTTTTCTGAACATATTCAGCTGTCTTCGTTAAGGTATGTATAGATCTAAGAACAAGTTGCACACACTACCATATCAATTAATGAAACTTATTCCTAAAAATAATTTAGGTTTAACTCCTAAATATACTTGCCAAATGTTTTTGTAAGGCAGCTGATTCATAGAAAGCTTGGGTCTTGAGCTGAAGCACTGAAACTATGTAAACATTTTGTGGTAGCCAGATGTCCTTTAATAGCTTCATAATAATTGATTATTCTTCACATGAATTTCACTTTTGTGGGGGTTTTTTCTTGAACATGTAACATATGTGGAATAGCCAGCAAATACAAATTTTATCAATCAGATACAGTTTGACATTTTTAACACTTTTTAAACGTTACAAATGCCTGTTTACCATATGGTGTAAGTGGGTGTGCAGGAAACAACACTCTCATCAAGTCTGATATACTACTTTTCCATGATCTGAGCATGAACATTTCCTTTGAGTGGCTGTACTGAAGGCAAGCCTTTGAAGAATGGGTGTGTAATTTTGGACTGTAACATTTACGTTTGTGTACTTCTGTAGGTGGTTATTTTTAAATCACTTAATCCTTTAGCTTTTCATATTTTTATTTGACTTTATTCATAAAAGTTTGTTCCAGATTTATGTTGCAACATGTGAAAGAGGTAACAGAAAAGCAAATTTTTTATTTTCATTGTTGCACTAGCCAGTTGTTATTATTGTGGTCCCAAGTATCCCATTTCCTGTTTCTATTCTACTTATCTTATTCTATTCTATTTATCTTTTGAAGACACTGCAGACTTTCAAGGGAATTCCACAATCTCTGAACTGAAATCCTGTGTATCATTAAATTGAATTAGTCGTTGTAGTTTCTTGAGAGATAGGATCATTGTAATTTTCTGTGACTTGAAGATACTGATCCCAAATGCTGTTCTGTCTTGTTTGCATACAATTAAGGTTTAATACAGTTAAAAAGTCCCTCAATACTCTCTTGTGCAGTACCTCAAATATACATTGGACCAGTGTTACTCAGAGCGTGTAACTTACCACTCCATGCAAACCAGCAACTTGTGCTTGCTTCTTTCCCAGGCAAAAGCTTCTGCTTCTGCTCCAACAACCACCTGAAAGTAGAAAAGTACTCAATGATAACTGCTTTTCAAATTAGAAGTTAAAGCATCATTTAAAGGTCAGAAGGACACAGTTTTCCAAGAGAAAAGTGTTTGTGCATATATTCTTAAATATTTAACATGTTGTCCCATCAAGATGCAACTTTTAACTAATTGCTAAAAACTTGTACGTGCCTCTCTGAAATTACTTGCTGATTTAGTCTCTTGCTTATCAGATTAGTAGCTTAATTAGTTTTAAAACAAAGTTCAAATAAGAAAAAAAATACATCCATTGCTAAAACTTTTTTAACTTCCATTTCTTTCTCAATATTTAATGCCTGCCAATTTCTCTGAAAATACTAATACCTTTTTCTTTCCTTCTTGGTATAGGCTATAATAGTTACTCTTTAAACAGTGTGTCTTAAACAGGGTCTGACATTTAGGACATGTTTGTAATTCATGAAACTATGTAATATCACCAACTGCAGTTCCAAAAGAAAAAAAAAAAAGCATGTGTGCTTCATTCATGGTAATAAATATTTTGGTTTTAGGGTATTCCTTAAAACTGACAAGCCTTCTGCTGTTTTTGAAAAATAATGTCCTCTTAACATCCTCTTAAGCCCATGGCAGGAGTAAGAAAATTCAGATAAAAATGCATGTAAAGGAGAATGGTTTACAATGCTACAGCTGCCTCGCAGCAGCACTCAGGAAGTCACGACTGTTTCTGCCACCAGTCTTTTTTCATATACAGCCTGCATAATTTTGAGAAGGGTGAATTGAAGACAAGTAGTAATGCACCTCCTGGTCTTCCTCCCACTGTCCCTGTCTTCAGACTCTGCAATGGTTCCTCTGATCCTCTATCAGCACTTCCTGCTGATAAAGCGTCCCAATGCAAACCCAGCCTCCAGGCTGCCAACCCTGGGCAGGGGTGTTTGGATTCACCAGCCCAAGGAGTAACCCCTGTACCTCTCACCAGGAAAGAAACAACTCAGTCCCATTTAGCATGAAGTAAATTACAGAACCCAGTGGCCTCGGGCCAAAAATCACAAACCTAACTCTGAATATTTCTCTTTTCTATATATGTATATAGCAGAGTTTATGCCTAAGTCATTTCTTTCCACACCTTGCCCTTACTTTGACCATCTCTGCAAATCCTTCTCACCAAGTGACAATGTTTGATAGCTGAAATATTTAGCTAAATATATATACTGAAATGGAATCCAGAAAGAAATGGGAAGTAATTTTAACTCATTAAAAGTTGAATTTTTTTTCATTAATTTTTTTGGGTAAATTAATTTTTTTATTAAGGGATTCTTATTTACTATGTCTTGTAAGGTCCTTTGTTTGTGTTTTATCTCTCTTCTTGCTTAATTTAAAATAATCTTCTTTTATATGCAGCTTTTTTCAAGTGGAGGTGGTCTTAATACCAATGACTGCAGGGAGATTGATCTCAGTTGTTACTCACTTTAAGACTTCCTGAGCTGGGAAATTTTTAGGAAGCTGTAGACTATCTTGAATTTCTTATTAAAAGTACATCACTTCACAAATGTATTCTAAAATAACTCTTTTGTGTATGGTGTCAATGGCAATGTATTTGAGACAAAGTAACTGTTGCTGGGATATGAGTTCTTGTTAAGTGATCTTGTCAGTAATGTTTGAAGTTTCTTAACATTCAGCATAAGCTTTAATACTTGATTTTGTTCACTAAAGATTTTTTTTTTTACTATTTGGGCTTAGGAACTAGATTCAGCTATTACTACCTTTGCAATATTTTGCAATAGAATTAGGAGAAAAAGAAAGGACCTTAGGATAAAAATATATTCTGATAAATTAAAGGGCAAATGAGAACAAACAGCTTACCTCATCTGCATACAGATAATTTTAATAATAGGTGATCTGCATAGTGGTAGCTCCTTCCAAACTGAGGGATTTTATATCTCTTTTATATTTTAGTCATATGAAGAAGTATATAACTTTTACTGTGTGACTGTTTAGGAGCTTTTTAGTAAAGAAATAAATAATGACTGAGATCTTTCCTTTTATATGTGTAATTGTACATTTTGCCCTTTGTTCGTTCTGACATCTGGCTGCATTATATAACTTCTATGTCCAGCTGAGTAGAGGCATACAAACTACTCTCATTTTTTCTAATTAGATTTTGTCTCACTACATATTAATAAATCATATTTTGGTACAGCTCATATTGTATATCATACATACAATCTATTATAGACTGTAATTAATCTGATGTGATCTTATAAACTGCTTTTCTTCAGTACAGTTGTTTGAGCTCTCAAGCTTTGCTTTTTAACATCTGCCACTCAAAAGTTGCTTTTCTGTATCAAATACGTTTGGGTTTTTTCCAGATTGTCACAAAGTTCTCCACTTTTCAAGAATACTGAGATGAGCCCAATGTACACACAGTTCCTGACCACGTTACTGGAAGAACTGCATTTCAAAAATGAAGATCTGGAAAGTTTAACAAGAATATTTAGAATGGACTGACAACTTGAATGGTCAGTTAACTTTAAGCTGCTTTGTGTGTCTTAAAACCAAGGTTAACCACGGGTTTAATTGTCAGCATTTTGTAACTATGTACAGTAACTACAGATTGTATCAGCTGGAGTAGAAAATGTGTGAAGCACATTTTAAAGTAAAGAAATATGCATGGTATGGAAATGAGTGTCATCATTTTGTCACTTACAGTAAATGCCAGCTGCTTACTTATCACATTAATCTTCTGATAATGTATGGTTGGTTTACTGCAATTTTGAGAGGAATTTTTACTACCACAATTTATTAAAAAAAATAAAGTTCTGTGTGGCTACAATGGCTAAGACTCAGCAGGGGTTTTTTAATTATTACGATGAAATTGTTATGTTGTTTTTGTGATATAAAATTGAGCTAAGAGCTGTGTATTTTTTGCATAATATTGAGATTACATTTTTCATTCCAAGTAGGCCAAAAAATTTAAGAGCAAATACCTTACTTATGTTGATCATATTCAACTGATTCAATGAATATACCATTATAATATTTAAGTAATTAGTGTATTAACATTACTATCTCACTATTTTGTTCCCCATGGAATAACATAATTATCTTAGCATCTCCTACTACCTGAAATAGTTGGACAGAGAACAAAAGAACACCTTCAATAGTTAGAACTTTTTCAAATAAAAAATTAAATTTAGTATTAATTGTAGTACTTGCATTTCTGCTTTTTCATTTCCTTCCTATGGGTAAGAATTTTGAAGTCTTGTGAAGAAACTGACTATAACTACAGTTGTTCAAGGTATGAAGACAAATTAAAGTACGGATCATCTGAAAAGTGTTTAAAAACAGTATAAAGGAATTTGGATTGGTCTGGTTTTTCTTGGTTTGAAAACTTTGACTGAAAGTTTGTCTACAGGGGTCAGGGAAAGAGGGGGGAAAAAAGCATATGAGCCTCCAATGGTAAGAGCAGTGGTGCAGACATTTTTCCAGTTGTCCCGTGCATGGATGGAGCAGAAACCTCTAAGAATGGTGACGACAGTACACAAATATGTCTGATTCATAGCCTGTTTGTCTTGCTACTTCTAAGAAAAGGGGTGGTCTTTGAACTTGTTTAAAAGTTATTTTTAAACAGACTCTAGTTGTTAGTAATTTGGACTTTAAGTATATTTTAATAACTAAAAATTTTTGGCTTTCAGTAGTCATTTCATTTCAAAGACTTGTGTTATTTAGGCTGAGTGTGTTTGGAATTGCTTCTGTCGCTAACTGATTATAAGTTGCAATTTAAAACGAGTCCACTGGTAATTCTTAGTGATTCCATAATACGTTTTTTTGCATAGTTCTCTGTTCATAGGACACTGTATTTTGAGAGACTTGAGAAGAAAGTTGTAACTGACAGTGCTTAGTCTGCAGCAAGTGCAAGCACTAGTTAAGGCTGAGGCAAGCCTTACCAGGGCTGCTACACAGCAACCCATTTAAAAAACCAAAGTTTATTCCTTTGGTTTGCTTCTGTAATTGGACACCTTAAAGGAACTCTACACTTAACTAGTTTACTGCTGTGTAGTTCCTTCATGATAATCAGGATATATATGTAGATTGCCCCTGACACACAGAAGCTCATGCAGCTTTGCTGTGGAAGCTTCATTGTGCAGTAGACTTTATTTAGGAGATGCTTGACTTTTCCAAATTTACATTGTAATGGGAAGTTATGTTCAGTGTAAGTTGTAAAAGCAACGATTTAGAATTAGGATAACCTTTAATGCAGAGTTACAGCTATGCATTTTTCTAAGTATGCAGTAGGGAAAAAAATACCCATTATGATCACAGTGTGTCTAATACAAAATCCATAAGAATTACTGGACAGAGGTTACATTGCTTTTGTACCACGATGGAAAAAGTTTACTTGATACGTATGGAAAGAAAGGTCAAGACCTCACCAAAAGATAAACTTCTATAGAAGACTGAGTAATAGGTATGATACTCTGAGCAGAACTTAAACTGTGAATTAATACCTATTTACTTCTGATTTTGGAAGTTAACTATATTTCTATTTTTTGCTAGTAGATTGTGAACAAGCCGTTATCCTGTTCCATGCACGTTTACTTTGGGGCACAAAGATTACCTCACAACAGTTCTGTCATACTGAGTACACCTAGAAGGCATTACAAAGGTACATCGTACCAGGAATATGACCATGTTTCATCAGGTTTGATGGCTCTCATTTGGAAAGTTTTTACACTTCCTGTCAGTTTAGTGGTGTGATTTTTTTTTTTGGTAGTTATTTTTAGGTTTGGTCTTCAGCACCTCCTGTGTAGGAAATGTATGATCTTGTAATAAGAATGAATAGGTCACAGGCTCAAAGACCTCTTTATCAGGGTTCACTGTAGCTGCTTTTACTGTCTGCCTCAGCAGCTCAAAAGATGTAAGCTTTCAGGATTTTTGCATCTCTTCTTTCACTGCTGTGTAGTAAGCTCCCTCATTCTTTTCCTTGCCCTATGAGAACAGAATAACATTTCTCCATCCATGAGGCCAGAAGAAAGTTCTGTAGTATGCTGGAAACACCCTGAAGGGATATTCTTCACTTACGTGTAATGATTTCATCTCCGTTGGACATGAGTAACACACATGTAAATAAATGCAGAAAGTATACATATATACCAATACTTTTGAGTAGGAGAGAGGCTATAGACTCATCCCAAAAGGATCTTTCAATACTGTCAGCCTTAACTGGTATACAGTCACAACTCAAGTACCAAAAATGCAGTTCATTTATGTAGTTTTCTTATGAGCATGCTTTGTAACAGCTTAACTGCTTAGCAATGTTCAAATCTAGACGTCATTTTTTATCTTAAAGCAAATTTCTGTCACAACTATCTGTCCTTCAGAAGATGTCGCTCTTAACTCAACTGGGTTTTGGTGTTGTTCTGCCCCTTCTCATTTCACTTATGTTGGCAGACAGATTGTTTCCTTGTGGCCTTGCTTCTGTGCTTACTGTTTTTCCTTCTGTGTTAGTTAAGCAGATGAGAGCAGTTGACATTTGGGTCAGTGGTGGTTTCAGCCTTATCTCAGATAAACTAAATTGTAGTGACTGACTTCTGAGCTGCAGGTGTGGAGAGACATTATGGATCTGGGGCTTGGGGTAAATGGGACAGAAGCCTCTGTTTCTGAACAGCTCTGTGAAAGGGGCTTGAACTTGGTAAAGCCATCAACACCTTAGATGATAAGGATCATAAAGTCACAGAAGTCCATTGCCATGACCATGTAAAGCATCCAGCGCTGTCTGGCCGTGGACCTGTAGCAGGGCAATTAGAGTATGATGCATTTCTTTTAATAGCAGGGAGGTGGGAAGGAAACCAGACTTATATGATGATTTTTTTTCCCTGACATATATAATTGATTTAGTAAAGAATTGAAGAACAGCTTAGTTTAAAGCTTGAAGCAAAGCTTGCTTCATGCTGTTGGCAGCTGTTCTGACTCAAAGGAGGAATGTGTGACACATACCTGCATGTCAGAGAATGGATTTCTTACCAAGTTTTCTATAGCTGTGATAAAATAATCTCAGGAAGAGAACAACCACATACACAGAGTCACATTTCCTCAACATTATTCAAAGCAGTATTTATGCTGGCCAAAGAGGCTGATGGAAAGACTTCTGTGTGCATTTTCACACCAAAGTTCAGTTCATGGTCTGGTAAATACTCTATGTAAGCACTGCTCTCTGTAATACTGAATTTCCTAGTGCAGAGCCCTTCACTGCTGGCATTTGATTCTTTTTGCCCATTGACCATGCTTGGTGATTTTTCTTGGATTTTGGAGAGAAAAAGAGGAGTCAGAGTGGTTCATTTGATGTTCACCATTTCAGGAAAGTAGGAGAGTCATAATGTAACCCATACATATTCAGGTTTTTGAAGAGATTACCTGGAATCTGTGTAAAGTTGGCAAATCAAGCTGTATATGGTAATGCAAAATTCTACATTAAAACAAGCAGAAGAGAGACTGATTTGTTTCATTGAAAACTATCACAACAAAAGTGTTCCTTAGTAAATCTAGAGCAGCATAACTGACAGGGCTGTGCCTCTGTCTAAACCCAGGACTGGAAATTTAGATCTCCCCTGTCTTTTAAAAGGAGATGCAGGGAGTGACAAGGGGCATGGTACATGTATGAGATGTATCTGGGGCCTCAAAGGCTGTGTCCACACAACACATAGAAGAGTCACGTGTATTTTCACTCTTCAGTCTCCGTGAGTAGCTTAGAAGTGAGACATCTGTTGTGGTTTTAGGGGGAAAATAACGGTTCTGTGAATCTTGATGTTCCATGTCCTACCCTGCTCCCCCTAGTTTGAGAGAACCTGGACTCTACAAAGTGCAAGAGGGGGATGAGCAGCTCAGCTGGACATGTCTCTTTTAACTACTGAGAAAAAAGGACTGTCGCATCAGAGAGAAGAAAAGGAAGAGAGTAGGGGAAAGCAATATTCACACCTTCTAAATTTAGGCATCCAAACTTAGGTACCTGCCTGTCTTCATTTGCTTCAGAGAGAACTGGTGCTCTTAAATTTAGGCTGTCCAAATCTTACCTTAGTGCCTTTATGAAGTGGATGGTAGTAATGCCTCTACCCCTATTTCCTGATGGGAGAAAGAAAGCAGAAAAGTCAGCTGAGAATGCTGACACAGTAGACTGGCTCTCCTTGGAGTAATTTGTAATAAAGTGTGGCACAAAACTGAATGGGGACCTGCCCCTGTGCAGTGAGGAGATTCTGAGCAATCTGATCCTCTTGTTCACTTACTTTGATGGCTACTACTTCACACTGAATTTTTTCTTAACCTATAAGAATTTAACACCAATTCAAGTGAGTGGCAGTCTTTAGGGGAAAAAAAATAATGCCCCTATGTTGAAATTACATCCAGGAGGTTACACTCTAGTTCTAGAGTTTGTCTCTAAGTTTTCCCTACTTACTATTTATTTCTGCAATTGCATGTGAACACACAGTACTGTGGGTGGAGTTTAGCCTGATCTCACTGGGACAGCAGGTAATGCTGAAGTGTCATTTCCAGTGAGCATTAAATATTGAAAACACAGACTCAGCCTCTCTTTTTGGCAAGTCTTAAGTTTCCATTACCAGCAGATGGTATACAAGGCAGGGCTAGGCACCTACCTATAAAGACCTCTTGTTTCTCAACTGTGGATCTCTACCACCTGACAGCCAGTCGTCCTCTGATTAGATTCAGAGGAAGTGGGTGTGCCTTCCATTAGCAAAGGCAGAAAGTTATATTGGTGGAGACTTTTCCTCTTGTGAGTTTTCTTTTTGTGACTATTCATCTTAGAACCACTTCTCTGCACAGAGTGTGGACAATACTTTGAGAGATGGGCTGCCTGAAAGACACTGTAGAACATGAGCTGTGGCATTTGTGGTGCTACACAGGATTTGGTGAGGTGGGTGGGGGGAGCTGAAAACACATATCTTCAGGTGACTCGTTTAGCACTCTGGTTTCAAAAAGCAAGTGAAAGTAGATGAGCCACTGAGCAATGTATGAACGGACATATGTGATAAAGTCATTCCCCCTGAGTTGCTTGCAGCTGTAGAGTAGATCAAGGTGCAGGCTGGAGTTCTGAAGAAAATAGACAGACTTTGCTATGAGAATTGAGTGTGTAGACTAAACTCCTAGACTTCATAAGGCTAAGCAATCAGAACAGTGCAGTAAGTGTGGCCCCTGTACACTGCAGCTGTCCACCTGTTTGTTGGCTCTACTGGGCTATCCTGCTGTTACCTCAAGACAAGAGCTCTAATGAGCCCCTGTCCAACAAACAGGCTAGAGCAGAACCACAGGTTCTGAGGCAGCTGCCTCTTGCCACTTGGTAAAGTCCCTCTGTCAAAGTCAGTCCCTGGGACACTGTGGTAGCCTGTACTTTAAAGGCAAAGTCTTCAGTACATTTTTGCACACTGTGATTACTTGTGAGAGCTGCCTGCAAGGATCAGAGCACAAAGCCACTGAGGCTACTGGCTGGTACATCCTGCATCATCAAATCAGTGTCATTTCTGACACTTTTTACCCTCTTAAATTTCATGGTATATGTAACTGAATTGAACGCTTAGTGGGACAGCAGCAGCTTCCTGGGGAGTCCTACAATTAAGTTAGAATTAGTCATCACTACAGAGAGCTTGAAGGACTTTGGATATAGCTTTAATAAGCTGCAAACATTGGATCAGGATTTACATCATAAATCTTGCCTTTTTGTTATATTCAAACAGGAGTGTCTACAAATCAGGTTAATATAATTTAACAGTACAGTAGTTAAGTAACAAAAAGGACTGTAATTGGTAGTATTATCTAAGAAGCCACAGCAACTCTGCCTACAGCTGTCAGCTAAGATCTGACTCATCTAAGGTATTTTATAGCAACCATATGTTAGGCATGTCTATCTCACCTATTGTGCAGAAAAATGATAACGTTTCCTAATCAGGATTTGCCACTAAGCAGGATTTTCCGTAAACACCTCAGCAAGTGCTATCCACAGTCACGAGAAAACCTTTTGCAGACACTTCTGATTTGTTAATTTAATAAATAGAATAAATGGTTACAAATTTGTGGCTAGTACTGATTTAGCAAGGCTGGCTGTAGTTCAAAGTGTAGGTAAATTACTTTGGCAGTTGAAATGGTAAATATCACTTTAGCACAGAATTCATTAAGATAATTACTAACTTTTGCACTTCTTGTTCAAAAGTTTCGGACTGAGGACATGGCCTCAAAGCACGAGATCTATTAAAAATACTTCACTGAGATGGTGCAAGTGAAGTTGTGTTGGTGTAGTATCTTTACCTGCATAGCCAGAAGAGAGAGGGTGAATTCACATCAGTATAGGAGAGAAAGATTAAAAAATAAATTTGAAAATACTATGGTCTTTTGCTAACAATGCAGGTGGTTAAGCTAGAATAATAACTGCACTTTAACAAAGGCAGACACTGTTGTAAACCTTGTTGATTTTTAAGCAAGGTTTAGATCCAGTTCACTGTTACACAGAAACCTGCACAAGCCTACACCCCTCTGCATTTTGACTTGACTCCTTCTTATACGAAGACTGCTTAAATGTCCATCAGCCTTAATTATTCCTAAGCAGTCTAAAGGAGTAATACAGGGGATGAAGCTGCAGTCCCAACATTTCCTTCTGTTCTCAAAAGGGCAGTAGTTTTACTGTGTAAAGCTCTGACTGACTTAAAAGCTTTTTTGAATACATTCTTCTTTTTCTGAGCTATGGGCTCTCAGTAAATTAAAAAACAAAAATAAACATGTAGATACTTTTGCTGCTTAAGATCCTTGGCTTATTATAAAATTTCACAACTAGAAATGTAGTTAAAGTGTTTTTCCCTTATTAAAATAATTTTTCCAGAGAGCATTTGAAAACTTGAAAAATAAGTTTACAGTTAGCACATTAGCCCTCTACAGCTCTGGGTCATATATATGTCATCTCTGCTAACTATTCATTTCTAAGATCCTCCCAAGCTCTGCTTTTTTGTTCTCTGAACATCTGATGCATCTTGTTATTCTTCTATAACCACAGATGTGCCCTCTTCAAAAAACTCACAATCTCACAATGCTGAACTGACAAGCTGAGTGTCAAACCACACACCCCAAGCTGCCCTGAAGAAAAACAGAATCACGCTTGAAGAAAAACAGAATAAATCACACAAATTGTTTCCAAAGAATGAATCTGAAACATTGCAAACTGTGCACAGGCATTGTTTCCTAAGAATGCAAATGCCATTTTTATGCTCACTTACTCTATAAGCAGAGGCTGCTCTCAGAAAGAAGAGATTAATTTGAACAACTTTGTATTTCCTTGTTGAGTTTTCTCTGAGCTGAACTGGAGCCTTGCTGTGGGACCGAGCTGGGTCTCCTTTCTGCCGAAAAGCAGCATGGGTGTCGCTGTGCTGGCTGGGTTACACAGGGTAAGTGAGGCCACTTCACTGGGAACATGTGGTTTGTGCACCATGGAGCTGCTCTGCATCGGAGGCCGTGAGAGGCTGCCTGGGAGCACAACGAGAGCTCCGTCCCGGCTGAGAAGCCGGGCCTGCAGCTACCCCTGCTCTAGCAGGGCCCTGCAGGACAGAAGCGCCCTGGGCACAGGGCAGTGAAGCCATTTGTCCAGCTCTCTGTGGCCAGGCTGTAGCAGGACCCGCAGCTCTTTCAGCTGTGGTGCCTCTGCAAGCCATCCTTTCTCCCACTGCCAGGGCTGATGTGGGACAAGATTGAGTCCACAATGCTGTAGTGCTAAGGCATCAAATATGTATAATTTGGCTTAGCAATAATGCTGTAATTTACCTAAAGGGCTTTATGATACTGTCATGCAAAGAATGAAGGGGTCAGTTTCATGCTCAAATACTCAAGACCAGCTAGCTGTTTTCTTAAACTGTCAAGCACACTTCACACTTTGCAGCATTTTGTTGTCTCCTTATCTCTACAGTTCAAAATTTGTCACAGCATTAAAAAAATAAAACAAAATTTTAAAGTGTAGCTACGAACATTTACCCAGCTGCCTTGAAGGCTCTGTCGATAGCTAACTGTAAGAAGTGCTGTTGTGTAGGCTTCACTGAAAGAAACTATTTTTTTAATCTGGTGATTCAAAGGTGAAACATTGACCTCCAGTTCTGGTACTTGACTGCTGATTTGTGTAGTAGTAATGCTGGATTCTGCGTTACATCATTTATATCTTAAGGGTTTGAGTCAAAAGTTGGATTTCTTTTTTTCCTAGTTCATCGCTATCTGATAACCTTGAATACAAGATAGATGACGCCTGAAGCAAAGCTGATAAAGTCACCAGTGCTAAGAAAGAGGAGGGAGGGGAGGAATGGAAGCACAACAGCATAGATACATATCTTCACATCCTTATTTCCTTTACAAATGGAGGAAGGAAGTTCCCTGCAGGTTAGCCAAAGAGTATCTGCTCTTACAGTCTAAGAGTACAATTTCTAAGAGCCACAGGCTCTTAAAAATATTGAATTCAGAATTTCACAGGTAATACTCCATAAATAATACTCTATACGTATTGCTTCTGAAAAACTTCTACTAAAAATTCACAACTGGGTATAAAGCCAGAGTTACGGACACTTACCCCACCCTGTTTCATATGTCTACTCTGTTTCTGTCCCCTCTTCTTCCAAATCCTTCCTATTCTTCCCATCCCAGTGCATGGCCATTCCTTTCCACTCTACCACTTCACTAATTCCAACAGTTACCACTCATCCTCCTGCCTGCTCCCTGTGTGCCCCTGTAAAGATCCCACCCTACAGTCAGCTTCCCAAGCAGCAGACCCCTGGGCTTCCGACCCCTCACGCTGGCTCCCTGCACCCCAGGAAGGGATGGCTCTGTCCAGCCTTGGGCCTCCCACCTCCCATCCACACACGGACTCACTGTGGGGAACCTGCTGCAGGGCTCATTCCCTCAGCACAGGATGGCAAATGGGCCAGCTCTCCCCTTGCTCCTCCAAAGTGTGGCCTTGGTTTGGTGCCTGTGTCCACAGGGCCCTCTCTGCAGCTGGGAGGGCACTGCCCCAGGGCCACATGACTTGTGCACAGACAAAAGTACTCATATAAAGAGTCTTACAACAGCACCTATAGATGATTATGAAAGCTGTCTCTAAAACAGGTATGAATCACCCAACAGCTACAGCAGTACTCCTGTGCAGACATGATCAAGAATTTTTATGCAACTTCTTTAATCAGAAGAGGCCTGCTTGGTTGAAAATGAAACCTCTGCAGGAAAAGGTTGGTTTTGATTAATTTCTCAACTTGAAAAAGTGTCCAAATTGTCAGTGTGTTTCACTTTGACATTTCTAAACATACGGAAAAGGAAAGAAAGAAAAAAAAAAGAAAATCATGTTTCAAGTCACTTTTCATTTTAAGATGGGTTAAATGTCATTATATGATCAACTGGTGCAGTAACAGCTTTGTTCAGAATTTCTTGCTGTGTAAGAATCCCCAAATAATAGCCCCTGGATCTCTATAGGTTGTTACCTATCAAAGCCATTACCTTTCATAATGCAACCTCAGGAAAGATTCTTTTTTTCTGAAAAAAAGAGATGCATTCCTACTTTTAATTAACTGATATAAGAAATTGTTTAATTTCAGAACTTTGACCAGGGTTGCAAATTCACCACTGAAGATGGATCAAACTGATTAGTGATTTCACAGGATCATGCTTATTTTTATTTGCTGATTTTTTTTGTTTGAGCTAATGGTCTCCTTATGGAATGTTTACATGCATTGAGGTGAGCTCCTTACCATTAGCGGTCTCTTTTAGTTTGATTGTCAGTTTGATCATCAATTTCAAAGCATTTTTCAAAGATGATAAACCCCTTTTCACAGAAAAAGAAAGTGAAAGGGGAGTGGAGTGACTCATCCAGGCACATGGACTATGTCACATGCAGAGCCAGAAATACACTCTGAGCTCCTGGTACCCACACTCATTGCCTGGGCATTAACATAGCTTTTACCAAAACTGATAGCAGGCATCCCACCATGTTGCAAAGGAACATCCCCTTCTGGTGGAACATGCATTTGAAATTCAAAATATATTTGCTTGCTTTTTGGCAATACATGCTGTAATGCCTCCTTTACTCTTTTGCCTAACCCTACCCAGAGCTGGAAGAAAAATAAAAGTCCATTGATCGTATTTTTCCATATCAGTTGCTTTGCATTGATGTTGCTGATACTGTAAACTTGGCTGCACACCAAACAGAAACGTTACAGCTGAACTGGGTCAGATTTTCATAAGTAATCACCACCAGATTTGGGTCATATCTGTAGATACAGCCACTGCAACCTTTAGACTCAGTTTTGAACATGGTTAAGTATGTTGAGGCCAAGCACTTTGAAATAAAGAGACTAAAAGCAGACCATTTGCTCTGGCCTCAAAAGTGAATGCAGAGCTCTCTGAGGAATCTGGGCCACTTCACCCATCTTCTCTATTTATAAGCATTCTGCCCATCGAAGAAGACAAGGCTACAGATGTAACGGGAGCTGATGGCTGGGACAGAGCTACATGTCAGAAGTTTGAGAGCTTGAGATCCTCTAGTTCAGAGCTGCTCATTGAGGCCACCTAACAGTAAATGGCTCTCGGGGAGAAGATAATGTGGCCACTCTGGTAAAATGGACTGTTCTAAGCTATACAAGAAAGAAAGCAGGAGGGACTAGACCAAATAAGACCAAATGGAAGACTTTTTAAGAGTCTTCCAAAATCAAAGTATGTTTGAAAGAAGCAATGAACTTCAGTATGTTTGCAGTAGTAAAAGGTAAAAGAGAGTATGAGAGATGGTCCAAGGAAGCCTAAGCCACATGGTTAACTACTACTACAACCCAGTAGTTCTGGTTCTTTTGAAATGACAAAGCAAGAAATAAATGCATGGGGGTTGGGCATGGGTGGAAGCTGTTATTACAAACTAGTAAGACTGCAAATCTTGAGTTTCTTCTACCAGGCATTCTTATTAAAATTAACCCTTCTATTAGGAAGAACAAAAATAACAGGGAAGCACATTAGGTGTATTGAAAACTAGCTTGAATGAATGAATCTCAGAGTGGAATCCAGTAGTAAATGGGGCTGACTATGAACGAAGATGGTAAATATTAGTTCTTGGTTCATGGTGAGTTGGTTTTGGGCAGCTGTTTGGGGTATTTTTTTTTTTTATCTAGGCCATCCATGTGGAGGCACTTTTCATGCAATGAATTCCATCAGCACAACAGACGAGGTACCTACAGTGTGTCTGTGACAGTAAACCTACAGCTGGTACTGAACTTGCCTGGGATTAACTTTTGTTAAGAGAGAGGGGTAAGGAAGGGCCAGCACCAAGTGCCATGTGGAAACTTCAGCAGCACAAGCCTGAGAGGAGAGAAAACATCAGCAGAGGTTTAGGGAAGAAAAGAAGGATGACAACAGAGGTTTCACATAGGAGAGAGATGAGCTCACAGTGAGGAGAAAGGGTGTGAGGAAGAAGCTGTCGTGCTAAAAATCTGTGCCAGTAGAATTGGCAGAGAACAGAGAATGTGGAGCGGCAGGGTGATAAGGAGGATAGGTCACAGTTAAAGAGTGATCTGATTCACACAGTCACAAAATGTGTTTTAATACAAGCAAATGCGAGAGAACCCATCTGGGAGAAAAGAAAGAAAAGAAAGACATCTCCTGTGGTAGGGTGAGAATCTGCCTCTGAAAGTAATGATGGATACAGGGTACAAAGTCAGGCTGGATAGCTGAATGCTCAGCACAAAAGTGTAATTATGTTTTTAGCATTTGCATCTATGTATCAGGTATGTACTGCTTATCTCTGTACAGATGTTTCTTTAAGTACAGTAGTAATTATAAATAGGAGAACCACCACAAAATCTGCGCAAGCGTCACGGACCTGTGAAACCATTGCAGACCCAAGCCATGTTGCAGATGGTGAAACACAGCGTTGTGTGGGAGTTAACTATTTCCACATTAACGTTATTCAATCACAGTGGCCCATTTTCACACAGCTTGCTGAACTTCAGAAAGTTTTCACAAAGGTTAAGGTTTGACATTTTGAGACAGAATGGCTTAGTCTTCTATCCTCTAGTGAGAACTACAATGAATAATCAATAATAGAAGAGAAACAGACTCTTACTGCATCCCTTTCCAGGGTGGAAGCACTGAAAACGTGCTTTTTTGACACAAATGCTTATTCTGAGGTCTTCATTACCAGGATTTCCAGTAAAATAGCCATAGGCAAGAAAGCACTTAATCTAACTGTTACATTAGACTTCCTGAAACCACATGCAGCTGCAATTGTGAGTGTAGGCACAAGAAAATGCCCTTACACTTCTAATGGACTAACAGAATTATATTTCTAGCAATATGTAAGGTTGTGATGAGGTCCTACTTAAAGGGTAGTCCTTTAGTGTGTTAGGATTGTTTTTTTATAATTAGTGTGATTTCTGTTAGTTTATGCAAAGCGTGCCTCTAAGAATGAAACAGATTGAGATGGGGCATAACGTCCTGTCACAGCAGTGTAATTCATGACTGCACTCAGAAATCACTTCTCTCTTTAGGTTTAGGTATTAGTTCAGAAATTACTTCTAGAGAGCAGTATTCTCTCTCAACCACTAAGTTCTACATATCTCTAATTAAGTGTTTAGCTAATTTATTACTGCTGCACATCTGTTATTTCTGCAGTACTGGGTAAATACAGCACAGTATTTTCAGTGTTATTACCATCACAGAACATTGTATCTGTAAGCGTTTGCCCACTTCTTAATCAGAACCTACCCTTCTAACTGTGGCATTGGGTGTTTTGAGGCTGTGGGAGGAGAAGGACTCTGGAGGTTGCCTAACTGCTCTCACCTGTGTCTCCTGGATGCAAGGAACCATAGTAAGGGAATTTAGCTGCAGAGCCCTTGCAAGTCTCCACCAAACCTTCATGAATTGTGTGTTCACAGCTTGTAGTAGGAGTTGCAGGTTGGACAGAGGTAAAACTCCAATACTAAACCCAAGATGTTTGGTACAGCCTTGATCCCAATGTCCCATAGCAGTGAAAGAGCAGCAGAGATACCAAATTGATACCCATCACCAACATGGCAGGAGTCAAAAGACCTCTGGTCTGTGTGCCAGTCCCAAGTCAGTAGCTGAAGCTGGCTGCACAGTGATTCCCTGGTACGTAACTGAGAGCCACTTCTTTGCTCAAGCAAACACAGTGACAGCATCCAGACACCACTCACAGGCATGCAGGTACAAGCATGAGGTAGAGGTAATTGGCAAGGTCATTAAGGAAAGTCCATACTCCCTTGTTTGCCCAGGTATAGGTCCCATTTCCTTGTCACACATCTTGAGGTGAAGAGACAAAAGTGCCCATCTCAGAACAGCAGCTTGAGAGGGATGAACTCTTTCAGGTGCTTTTTCCCCCCCTAGGACAAAGCAATTCTACAGGTACCCAGCACACAGAAGTGTGGAGAACGGAAGGCGTCCCACCCAACGTGCCATGAGAGGGAACTGCAGCTTCATAAGGAGGAGGGCACAGAGCAAGAGTGACATTTCCCCAACATCTCAAAGACGGCGGAAGTACAGTGACTGCCTGTAAACCCAAGCAAACAGCAACGTAACGGGTCAAGCACTGACATAAGACAGTTCAACCTATCTCATTGACAGTTACAGGCAAATGAGAACAGGGACCACAGCACCAACTCTTATGCAACATTTAAACACTGTGTTTCCTATACTCTCATAACATACAGCAATCACCATGAACAAGTTCTCTTAGGTCGTAATCACGACTAAGTCACCCAAAATTTAAAAAAAAAAAAAAAAAAGAGCACTAAACAATTCTGCTTTTTAAATGCAACAAAAAGATCAAAAAAAAGAGGAATTTTAAGTAAATACCTGCTACAAAAGAGGAGAGGACTTGTCAAACCCTGCTCTGTGTGTTCTGCTAGTTGGGGCAACCCACAGCCCAAACCAAAGAGCATTCAGGCAGGGTGTAATCCCATTTCAAGGAGGCTTCTGTCACACAATAACCTCCCCTCTCCACTAAGGTTGGGTTCTGACCAGGAACGCATTCACCCTTCACCCCTGGTTTCTGAGGATTTACTGTTTTGTTACAGCACTGGATATGTCACTTACAGTTTAATGCAATGAATTTCAGGCTGACCACAATCAGGTGCTCAGCTACTTAGCATGAGTTGTTTCTCCAGGAAGGTTTAAGAGTAGCCCTTTGTGTTATGTTAGTTCCTGGCCTCGAGGAAGAACAAAGTGAAAAACAGATGCTGCCATAAGCACAAAGCCAAAATGTGCTGAGCCACAAAGAATTGCAGTGGAAGTACCGAAGATAAGAGTAACACCCACTGACCCAGCCTTGCCAGCAGCCAACAGTGACCAGGAAATGACCGTTTTCCCCCAGCAGACTGATCACTGCCGAGCTCAGCCTGCAGAGACACTCCACCAGCACCAGTGAGACTCTTGCTGTATCAGTTAGATGCAGTCCACACATTATTGACTGAGTTACAGAGCTGCAAACACATTGAGTTCTGCTTAGAGCACAGACCACTCAGATTTACCCTAAATATGACATATTAAATGTAGGTCATCCTACAGTCAGTTTCCCATTCTTTAATTTCAGTTAGAGTAAGACAAATCCGTCACATGTGAGTCAGTTTCAAAATGCTCTTGGGGCAGTGGGAGTTTGCCTATATACAGAACTATGTAAATACCAAAAAAGAAACTAAAGATTTGACCTTTGTTTACCCAAGCGAGTCTCAATTGACCAAAAGGCATGTCAGATTTTAATAGCATTTCTAGGATTGATTCAGCTCTGACAGGCCAACTTCCACAACCTGACTACAAGTACAGCACATCTGTCAGCAGGAAGCCTGCACAGAGACTGCAGAGGCACCAGGAACCCACAAGTTACACAAAATAAACACTTTGGTGCAAAAATCTGAAACAGGGGCAGAGCCAGCGTGACAGAATGCACTGATTTATTCACCGCCTTCACTCCAGTGAGGAGCCCTCCTACAAATGTCTCCATCACATCTGGCTGTCCCAGGGGAATGCCCAGAGGGCTGGAGAAGGTGCATGAGCAGTGCCAGTCCTTCAGGAGCACCAGTGATGAGTCAAGCCCTGTCTGCACATGAGGACCAGTTATCAAGGGGGCCATCTGAAACTAGCCACGAGCACCATCAGAACGGGAGCAGTGCTGTCAGAGATGCCCCATCACAAAGCTCTGTGTCCCTTTGTTCACATGTAAGCCCAAGACAAATCCTCAACCAGGGAACTTTCACCTTTAGTCACAGCTTCATGACCATCTTTGTAATACCTTGGCCAAATATTGACTTGGATCCAACAGACTGAAAATATTTGGTTTGCACCAGATGTGGTGCGTATCTATCTTTGAAACATTAGCTAAAGGAGTGATTTGGGAAAATAAAAATTGTAGGTGGATGTGTTTACTTTGCAAGGTTGTTCGCATTGTGCCCAAATGCCAGAAGTGTGCGTGAAGGTTTCACCCACAGGAAGAAAGCCAGCTGTAAGTGCTGAGATGCACAGTCAAACTGTGCGTGCACGTGCATTCCTGTGCCTGCAGCTCACCACATGATAGAGGAAGGGCTGAGGATCGCTGCTGAGTACGTTAACGGGTCCATGCATTCCTGCTCTGAAGACACATGAAAAGGTCTGTTAGCTTTAGAACAAATTACTGAGCTTATTGCTTCAGGACACAGCCTCCAAAGTTCTTGGCTTCTAATGCTGGGGCTGCTTTCTGCAAGAACTTGAGCGCCACTTCTGTGGCCCCTGGCTGACAGCAGCTTTGGAAATGCAGACGCCGTTCCAAGGGAAGGGAAGGTAACTGCCCACTCCTCTCCCATTTCTCTTGCCCAGCTAATTAGGAATTAGAGTTCCAGTAAAAAACAAGTATCGAAAGCACACATCTAAGCAGAGAAACAGCCTTTGTAGAAGGCTGAAAGCAATAGAAAGGTAGTTCGACTGGTTTAAGTTGCTTCAGTTTTCAATTCTTAGTTCCCTCCCTGCCCAACTGTCAATTCCTCATGTACATCTACTCTCTCCTGCTAAAAATCATCAGTCAGGTGCAGCTTTGGCAATCATAGAGCTTCCTTATGGAAACAGGGAGAGGGAGGGAAAGCACTCTAGCACCATTCAGTAACCCATGGATATTCCTTCTATCCAATATTTTCATTTTGGGAGTTGATGTGCATTCATTTTGGGGGCCTTTCAGAAGGAACAGAAGTGTGAAAAGATGTTCTTTTCTGTATTCACCAAGCAAGCAAAGAAGAAAAGAAAAACCACGGAATTTTTTCCAGTATATTTGCAGGAAAAACCCTAGTGAAATACGTTTGTTGGACCATTCAGGACCAAACTCAATTGGTAGAAGTTTGTACAGAACACAATTATTCTTTCAGAACTGGAAATTCATAGCAATGCTCTTTAACCACCTCTCTTAAAATAACTGAGCCTGCAGCACATCCCAGACAGCACTTGAGAAGTACAAGAGTAACATTTTGCTGAGTCTTTTTCCACAAGTGAATCTTTTCATCAGATACACAACACCTGACACCTGGGGCTCTTATACCCTCTGAACAGTCAACAGATTTTGCCTGGAGCAAGAAAAACCAGCAAGCCACATATTGATCCACACATACACCTACCTCTAATGCACTGCCTCCCAACCCCACTGGAAATTCAGGGGTGTTGGAACTTTCCTAGTCATGAAGGACCACTACAGCGGCCAACTCATCCTTCCAGACAACAGGCTTACTGTGAATCTCTGCAGAAAACTAACCCTGAAAACTACTTAGACACTAAGCTTGCAAGCAGTCTGATAACACAGAGCTGCAGGAACATCACACCTCCCAAAAGGGGAGTTACAGATTGGTTTCAACATCATGATCAGTTAAACCAGCACTAGGAAAGAGATGAATCTTTGGCCATATGTTTCCTTGAAAATATTTCAAATTCATTACCAGAGGCCAAGACACTTCACAGTAACATACCACAGGTTCAGGAACTAAGGTTATTTTAGAGGAGCCCTAGAAAGACACTTCTCTGTATTCATGGTAAGGTAGGTAAGCTCAGGCCTCAGTGTCACAGCAGCATGCAGAGCCTCCTAATGCAGCAGTAAATCCAGAAAGGCTATTTGAGGTTTCTCTCTGTCAAGGAAACTCTTTAGATATGTTACAGTCGATATGCCTCATACCTGAAGGCTTCTGAGCCATCATACCCACCAGCCACTGATAGGGATTCACACCTCCCTCCCCAGGTAATTATTGACAGTCCAGCATGCTCTTAGCCCTGAGTGTCCGAGTGAGTTCAGCCTAGGTTTCCTTCCTCCAGATCGCAGCATGCATTCAAGTACTCCACCTCCCAAGTAATATTCAGGTTATAGTCCCCCTTCAAGGTGTTTAAGGGTTTCCTGTGGAGTAATCAAATTGCTCCAGCACCATCTCATGAATCCTGAGCCTGACCTTTCTGTCCATTGCTGCCCAGAGCCTGGATGTGCCAGAGGCACTTGGTGCACATGCATCTTCTCTCAGTATTGTGGTAGAGTTTCCTCCACCTCTTTGTCAACCACTGTTACAACACAGAACCAAGCACCATTGTTAGCAAGATGTGCAATTACCCTATTTGAAATTTCTCTTTCAAGTTTAAAGGACTGCAAACACACACAAGGAGTCCCTAGCAGACCTCTGTATGCCATGGACAGGTGGACTTAAACACAATCTCCTCTGGCCCATGACTTTCTTATACTGATGGCATCTTCCCTGTTCCCCCTGCTCCTCTGCCCTGACCACCATTTACACATAGGGACAGTTTAGTTTATTTTTATCTAACAGAAGTGAGTTTCAGTCCTCAGGGCATCATATAAAATTAAGTAAGATTCTCAGTCCCATGAACTAGGCCGTTTACAGAGCTAACAATGAAAAGCCTCCTTATTGACAGATGAGGAATTAGGCTCATTTACACTTGTTTAAGTTGACAAAATATTTTGTTATGCTGTGGAAAACATAAAACCTCTCAGAAGCATGGCTGGGCAGCTGCAGCATCAAGGCAATCAGAGATTTTATCACATCCTTGGCTACTGTGGGCTGTGCTAAAGGGGCACTTTAGCTCCTTTAGCCCATAAACCTGATTTCAGTTACCCTTTATTGTCAATATACATAAAAGCACCCCTCTGAAATAAAGGGATTGAAGAAATAGGAAATAGAGCACCCAAAACACAGGCCAGACACGTGTCAGGCCAGGAGCAGGACTGCACCATCACAGGCCTGTGTTTGCCATGCTCTGGCCTGCCTGGGGGCCCACATGCAGGAGCCAGCTCTTGGCAAAGTTGCTTGGCACCAGTTCTCACACAGAGGTGACACTTACCCCCTCTCAGCATGGGGGGCCAGGAAAATGCACAGCACTGAGTCACCCCCCAGTAGCAGCAGAGAACAGGCACAGCAATGCCTGCAGCCTGGCCAGAGTAAGAGAAGCAGCTTTTTGGGTAGAAAGCAAGGCCTGGTATTTGTTGGCTTCTACACTAGTCAGGAAAATGAAGCACAAGGAAACAATTTGTTGTTGTTGTTGACAGGTGTTTTTCCCCCCTGCAAAACAAAGCCCACCAGAGCTCCAGGACTGCCAGTGCCTCTCAAGAGGCACTGGTACCACCACTGGAGACTGATTCACCTGCCAGTACTTGTGCTCTCAGGGTGCTTCAGTGAATTCAGCTGAATTCCCACCACACATCCAACAGGAAGAGGGACTGGAGAGAGGCAATAACATTTACCTAGGAGACTCTCACTACCAGCACCAACAGACACCCTCACTGGAACACATGCTACACATTCAGTCATGCTGCGTAATTTCAGTGTTTCCCCTGATTCAGATGAACAGTGGCAGAACGCAACTCAGCCGGTGCAGTTGTCCTTTTGTGTTACTCTTTACTGTAGGGGACCCATACAGTACCCATAGGATCCAACATTTTCTGGGTGAGAAACATGCCTCCCTATGCTTTCATTTTGTAGAGAGCATCTTGTCTCTCTAGCCTCTACTGAGATCTAAAAAACCAAAGTCTTTTACTTTGCCAGAGCATCAGTGCAAAGGCTGTGGCAGCCTTCTCCAACATGCAGAAGTTCACAGAAAAAAATTGCTCAAACATGAGATTTCAGCAACCGAACATGCAGAGGAACAAAACCAACATCCAAGTGGCAAGTGGAAAGAGCCACAGTTAAAAACCAAACCACAGCAGTCTCAGAAGAGAGAAGTAACTGTCAAACATCTCCCCTTCTACAATTATTTGGTACCTAGCAGTTTGAGGCACTTCACACTTAAGCAGGCGCATGCTCTTCCATGGCCCCATGTCTGCCTGGAGTACGGTGAGTGGTGTGAAAGATTTCAGACAGAGATATTTAGAATTTAGGGAAAAGTAAGAGAGGACAGAGCTCACCCCACTTGCATAAAAGCCCTTCCTCCCATAAATGCAACCGTTCTTTTCCATCCCTGCAAGGGTCTGTGACGCAACTTGGGCTGGGGAAACTGGGAAGGAAACACCCGCTGGAACATCACCCCCCTTGCCTGGGATGAAGGGAGAGGTGGCAAACGGCCTCACCACCTCAACTGGCCACAGAAATGAATCCAAAGATTGCCAAACCCCTGTAGGGAACAACAGCAGTGAGCCCTGCCAGAGCCAGGCCCAGCTGACAAGCTGGAGAGAGTGAGGCTACCTGGATCAGTAGAGGAGCTCAAAAGCAAAACACCTCAGCCATGGTGGAAATATCACACAGGAAGGAGACTCTTCTCAATTGCCATTAATGTTAATTTAAGCTACTGAAAACACAAATAATTCCAAAACCAACTGACAGCAGATATATAGAGTACACAGAAGAGCTCAGCAAAGGTCAGGCCCCTGCAGCACACAGCCCAGCACAAGCACACAGGAAGACCCAGCTGTTTGCTCTAAGAGCTCGAGGTGACAGCACCCTGACTCACACTCACTATTACTCAGCGTGAGCAAGAGTATCCTGGTCCAGAAGGTCCAAACTCCCTGACTGCGTGCAGGTTTGCAACAAGGGATGTCTACACCTGCAACCATCATTCCTGCAGCACCTCAAAGAGTTAGAACAGCTACATAAAGAGGATCAAGACTATTTTTCACCCATTCCCTTTTTGGGTCTCACCCTCCTGTCTGCCTATCCATGCTGCTGTGTTTCAGGGAGGCAAAGAGCAATAGTAGAGGCAGAGCTGACAGCTTGTGAAATTGGGAGTTTAGCAGGTGTAACAGGCAACGCAAGATCCCTTGGCTTAAATCAGTCAAAGTTAATTGCTAGAAGGAGTCCCTGAAAGCAATTTAGACCAAAGTAACGTCTATTCTTTTCTGGCTGACCATGTAATGAAATATTACTTATTTGTCGTAGCTCTTGCACTTCAACACTTCAACTTTCCTATATGAAATACTGAAAACATATTTTTGCCTCTTTTCAGATGAGTGTACTCTTTCGAACACTGGGAGTTAGCTTCTTGTCTCTTGCACTGATACCTCTTTTTCCCCTTTGAACTCACCCCGTGAGTCTATCAGTGAGTGTGGGGAATGTATTATTCATAGGGAGGGGAAAAAGTGTAAAACATAAGTTCTATATCATAATGAACTGTCTATCACCTCAGAGGATTATAATTTCCCTTTAATGCCAGCTGCCCCTATTACAGTAACTAAATCAGTGGAATATCTTGGCCATTTTCAACACCTGCTGTGCTGCCCTCCTGCCAGCCAGTGCCAGCATGCTGGAGGAGCAGCCACCTCTGACCCATGTGCCATGGAGGGAGCTGGCAGCATGAGCCAGCAGCTGAGCTGCCCTCTGGGCTGCTTGAGCAGAGGAGCCCAGCACTGCTACAGCAAATGCTGCCAGTGCCTTGGGAAGCTGAGCCTGGGTGAGCTGGGGCGGATGTACCCCATGCACTGTAGGATCCAGCCAGCTGGAAGATCCCACATGTGTCAGAAAGTTGGCTGATGGTACTAAAAGAAAATAATTTCAATACCTGTTACATTATTTTCCTTCTATGTTCATCTTATTCAGTATTCTTTTTTTCTATTCTTCTATTACTAAAAAACCCCAAAAATGCAGATGAGAAGTAGCATGTTGGAACAAGCACATAAAAGTGGTTTGCTTTCAACTGACTTGCAAGTTTTATCATATGTTCCAGGTAAATCTGTTAGGCTACATTATTCCAACAAGGTGTGGCTAGCATTTTTATAATGTAGGAAATATTTCTTTCAGATTTATGTGCTCTCTCTTTACAGTCCATATGTTGTGTGTATCACAAACTGGTGTGACACAGACTCAAGAAACGTTCTGAGACTCGTATGCTGGGATTTTTTTATTTTTCTTCCTCCAGTAAAGAAGTCATAGACAAAACCAGATACTCATATCCAATGCACAGTCAGACGTATCTACAGCTTTAGATGCACAAATATCTTTTCAAATCTGGTTCCATCATTTTACATGCCTTATAATGCATTACAGATATTTACATGCCTAAAATCTATTTAGACTACTTTATTACTCAGAGGAAAAAATACTGGAAACTACCACTAGCCTACTGACAATTTTAAAAAAAAATTACCCTTGGCATTCTCAGAAGCAACCTCCACTTCAGGTGAAAATAGACAGACAGGATGTAGCTTGGCAATGGAGTAAGGTCTAGGATTTAGCAGGGAAAATCTCTGGAATTTTAACTCTGAGCAGGTATCTAGTAAGGTCTCTGCTAGAGACACACTCCATTGACTTCCATGCATATTTCAGTGCTTTTCTAAATCAGAATTCCCTCAAAGGGCTGTATGCTGAGCTGTGTTTCACTATTTAGAGTAAGACCCAAATCTTACACAGTAAAGGCAAAATCCATTCCTGATGTGAGCTGGGGTTATGCTGGAGATGAATTTGATACAACTGACCTGTTTGGTTTTTCTCTCTTACAGGTAGAAAATGCAGAGACTTGACAAGCACACCTTTGGCAACATGCAACAGCAGCACAGCTTGCAAGCAGGGTTGCATGAGTCTTGCAATCTTTCACCCTAGGCTTATTCTAGAAACCTCTTCCTCCCTCCCCCCATCAACTGCAACAAATGTTTTACTTGAGGAAGGAGCAAGACCCAGAAGAGCTGCTCTGTCACTCGTGTTGCAATATCCAATCTGAGTGTTACTATCAGCTTTTGGAAACTGACTGCATAGAAAACACAGATGATGTTTGCATATTTTAATTTTAAACATCTCTGCTTGGCATACGGATGGAACCCAATAAGGTGCTTTGTTTCTGCCTCATGAATTAATTCAGCCTGCTAACTGATTTGGATAAAGCATTTTGATTCCAACTAATAAACTTTTTTCCTGTGCAGGCAAAACAACTTTTGGAAGTAAAGTAAAAAGTTCTTTATCTTGCCAGAGAAGTACTTCTATAATACCTATAAGGAATAGACCTTTTCTTTTTTTAACCCACTTGTTCCACCCATGTCTTTTAAATCAATCAGATAAATTCACCTTGTTTTTCAATGTCCTGAATCCTGATAGCTCTGCACACTTGATAGGTAATTTAATCATTGTTGGTGTAGATGAACACAAGCTCAAATTAGCTTCTGAAAGGCTTAGTTGTCCCGTAGATAGCTCTGCCTTTCCACTTTTATGCAGGAACTGAGCTTCACCAACTGGTTAGCTAGAGGTGTCATTAAAAATTTACAGAAAGAAACAAAGGTGTGCTCCAGTGTCTCTCCTTACCCTTTCTACTGTTACTCTGGCGAACAAAAGGTATGGAACCTGCTTCATGAATAATGGGTCATGTAATATGCATAATGCATTTTTAATGGCACACAGTAATAACATTGAGAGAGATATTTCCAATCTTCAGACTTGCTCCACAGCCTCTCAGTAGCCTGTTCTGATTCTCCCCAGATAAATCTTCTTTTCCTCTTCTTCATTTCAATTCACCACCTTAAAGCCATGACTTTTCCCCATGGGCAGCTGCATCTCACCCAAATCAGCAGCTGGCACTCGTGCAAGCAGGGCTGGGGACATGGGAACACCCTCCCATGCAGCCACACACAAACATTTCTGGGGGTTTGGGTCTGAGATGCGGCCCAACAGTGGTGCCCTGAGACACACCACAAACTGCAACTTGCTCTGGGAGGAGACACACTTAAACCAATAAAACACCTGCAAGTTTCTCCCCATGAAGAACAACCTTGCCACCCGTCCTGTGTCCATACTGCCTCCCCGGCCACCCACCCCACCCAGCAGAACAGCACTAGACTCAAACCACACTAACTGCCCTATTTGGAAATGGGATGCTCCAAGGGGGCAAGCACACGTTACTATTGTAGTTTTAAAGGTAAATGCCAACAACTGAGCCCACTCAGGGCCTGCTGGAATAAGGCCTGCCCAGAGGGAGTAAGGGAGGGAGGCTGAACCTGGCAGGAAAGGCCCTCCTGAGGGCAGAGGGACTGGGGGCAGCTGCTTCACCCTGGCCAACCCATACCCAGAACCCCTGGCCAGCACTCACTCCATCCACAACAGCAGCTTCCCTGTAAAATAAATACTGAGCATCACACTGAGGCAGCCCCAAGCCTACCTGTGCCACGCCTCGGAGCCTCCCCTGGCCTGGGTGGGACCTAGAGCATCACAGGCCTTTCAGATCGCCACCGAGTCTCCTGCACTGACCTTCTGCATTAATTAACCCAGCATAATGGGCCTAATGTGGTCTTCAGAGCACCTGGCACCTCTTGCGGTGGCTGTGCCGCAGCCCTTCGGCCTGGTTGCCGTGATTGTGGCCGCGTTTCTGCTCAGTGAGAGCTCGGCCTGTGAAGCCCGTCCTGGGCAGCCCCACGGGCAGAGCGCAGCCTGGCCCGAGCGGGTGAGCCCTGAGGGGCCGCGGCCACAGCCTGCCAGGGCGGCCCCGTGGGGACCACGGCCACAGCCTGCCAGGGCGGCCCCGTGGGGAACTTCTCAAGGTGGCAGAAAGCAGAAGCACAGGGCGACCCCGGTGGCACCGTGGCAGGTGAATGCCCCGGCCTCGCAGGGTGCCCCAGGGCTGGGCCAGCCCAGCAGGGCACAGGGGGCCCCTCACTGGGTTTGTCCAGAATAAATATACAATGCTGGAAACATGAGTATATATATATACACCCCTGTGGGCACACAAGATTACATGCACATGTAAAAATCTAGGCTACCACGCTATGCTCTGCTGGGAAAAGAACAAGGGACCCCTCTATCCTCCTCCTGCTTCTCTTTTGTATGGGCTGCAACTGCCAGATGGAGCCAGCCCTGCTGACAAGGCAGGCAGGCAAAAGGCCGTACTCTAAGTCCCAACAGGCTTAAGTACAAATGATGCACCTGCTGCTCAGGTGTCCCTCCAAACTCCCAGGCACAGACATTTAATCTTATGGGAAACATTCAAGTTGCTCCTGGGCTAAGCAGGGACTTCTGGCTGTCTGCATTTCCAAAGCAGAGCCTTAAAACTGCTGTTTCCCCTTTAAACCCTTTTATGGTTAATAGTTCTAGCCACGGTACACCCCAGTCTTCAAAAGTGTGAGTGTTTATCTGAAATTAGTGGGAACTGGACAAATACAGCTCTTGTGCCCACATTCCCTCCTTGGATGCTGCATCCCTGACAATCACTGTGGTATATTGTTGTAATGGCTGACATTGACAAATACAGAGTTACATATTAAATAAAAATCACTCTGGACCATCCTCAATACTTTATTAACTTAAAACATTGTTCTAATAAATATGTACCAAGAAATGTAAGACACTCCATAAAATCTAAATAAGAACATTTACAAACTTATCCACAAAGTAAAAACAGGGGTTTTTTTAACTGAGGTACATGCAGAGTTAAGGCAAATTAAGTAAATCATACTTTTATAGTAAGTCCTGCCCACCTCAGAAAGTTTCCCTTTAAAAATTAAAAAAACAGAAACAAATATATAAATGATGCTCTTGAGTAGCTATTTTCGTTATAAGAACAAGCCCAGAGTGTAGAAGCCAGTAATGGTTCTGGACAGAAAGTCTGTGCCTCCCTGGTGCTCTGCCCTCCTCGGGCAGGATCACTTGTTGGATTGGTTTCTAGTTCTAAGGCATAATTCTGTGCTTTGGCTTTTCCACTGGTCTTTCACAAGCTTCCTTCTCCCTAGTGGATGTAGGAAGAAGTAACCCTCCATGCTTCAAACACACTGGCAGTCGGGCCTTGCACAGACAGAGAGATGGCTCAGGGAGGATAAAAAGGACCTCTCTGTTAATGCAGCTCCTGATTTGCACCAGAACAAGTGAGAGCAGGATCGGACACATGCTGGTACCTTTGGTTAAAAACCAGCAAGATGTCAAACTGCACAGTCCTGATCTTCCAGGTTTTCCTGACAGGAAGTCATCCAAGAGTGAACACATTCAGCACTGAACAGGGCAGGTGCTGATGGCTCTCTGTCATTACCCCATGTAAACACTGTTATACCCATGTTTCCCTGTCAGCTCATTCAAGCTACTGAAAACTTGAAGGGGTTCATCATGGCCATGGGAGAAATATTTTCCAGCTTGCAGATATTTGGTAGCTTATCCATCTTTGGAGTATTAGGCTTTATATCTAAAAGGCTTATTTTTCAGTGTTATTTCAGAAACAACAAGGGGAAGAGAAAGAGAAACCCCAGCTTTACTTTCCCTTTTCACAGTCATTCAGATTGAGCTGTCAATGTGTGGCTCTGTCTTCTTTCCTCTTTGAGCTCCTGTTCAGAAAGGTAATGCCAGGGTCTGTGTTCAAGACAGGGCTTGGTTCCAGCAGGGAAGCCGAGGGAGTCTGTTCTCATAGTGTTGTAGGTGCTTTCTGTATTGTAGTTTGGACTCATTTCAGGCCGTGCTGTGTCTCCCGGTGTCTCCGTAAATCCACCTTTCGTTGGAAGCCTTTGCCACACAGATCACATCCAAAGGGCTTGAAGCCTGTGTGCTTCCGACTGTGGGTGATGAGGTTGGAGCTCTGACTAAAGGCTTTTCCACACACCTGGCACTTGTGAGGCTTCTCACCTGCAAGCAGAAGGTGGGAAAGAGAGAGGCTGTGAAAGAGGAAACATGCTGCGTATGTGGGATGTGCAGTTGGGAGCCCCAGAGAAGCATAAGCTGAGCCTCCACTGCAGCTGAGCAGGCCTGGGTTTGGCTGCACCTCCACCAGCCCCGTATAGTCCTGGGAGCAGCCTGAAGCACGGAGTCCTCTCAGGACACCGCACCTTGTGAATGTATTTGTCTGCATGGGCTCTGTGCAATTTAAACTGGCTTTGTGTCCTAGGAACATGAGGAACTCCTGGAAAAGTGATGAATGGCTATAAAAACAAATTACTACACCATCAGCATGAGGCCAGGTGGAATAGGTAGATGGATGTTGTTAAAACAAAGCCAGTGATCTGGGGTCTGTCCCCAAGGGAGGTATAAGGGCCATTAAGTGAATCCTGAAGGGCAGAGCTCATCCAGGCTGTTCCCCACATTGAAATGCTAGCAGTCAGAGCCCTGAAGTTCTCCTGCAAACAAATACTGTAAATAGGAATAAATGCAGCCTCTGGACCTTCTACAGAGGAGTCAGCGGCAAAACTCCGTGGGAATACGATCGAAGTATATTTTCATACTGTTTATTATCAAATAACAAATAAAAGGGAACCCAACCGCAATACCAAGCCGCATTTTCAGAGTGGTTTTGCACCTGCAGAGCCCGCTGGCTTCAGATGGGAACAACAAACTCTTTGAATGTTTGAAGATCAGATTCTTAGAATCAAAAAAATAATACAAAATGTGCTGGAGGCTCATTTCACAAGTATATGGTGCATATGGAAGGAATCCCTGATTCAGTTAAGTACCTGCTTTTATCTTAGCAATTTAAAAGCCCAGGCATAATTTCTGATCTCACAACAAAATAATCTGACTGATTCAAGACTTGTCTGAAATTCCACTTAATCAAGCCTCATTTGAAAAAGTTACTATGGAAATACTTCTTGTATTACTTCATAAATAGTTCATTTTCATCCAGCAACCTTCAGTGAAAAATCTTTATAAGTAACATTTATTATTCACTGCTTGTCACCTGTAAAAGTCACAGCCAAGCAGCGCTACATATAGTGCCATCTTCCTACATATTTGCCTATTCTTAGGCTTCACCCTTTATATCTGCTAGTGGCCACTATCAGGAAAAAGGATTTTGGTCATCTGAACCTTGAGTTTGGCCAGTACAACTGCTATTTCATGTCTACAAATTCTTCCATATCTTAACACATCATTCGTTTCCCTCTATTTTAAGTGAACGGTGCAGGTCTGAAGGGCAAGATTTTCTTTTAATGATTTCTGATAAATCTGCCTTCTCACTGAATGATATTTTTGAAACAATTTCCTTTGGTGATTCACCTGCACTTTATATTAGTTTCCATGTTTATTACTACCAGTGAAACTTGAGAACTCTGCACCTCTCCTTCCATTCTGTATCAAACTACAACCATTTCTCAGAAAGTCCAGGTGGAAGTGCAGACAATCTCTGAACAAATATTTAGACTAAGACCTAGGCTCTCTAGTTTAGTGTTTGATCTAGAGGAGGAGACTCCTGTTGTTCCTATTGTAAATTGGTAGGTCCTGCAAAAAGCAATGCTATAATCAAATTCACCTGTCATTTTCCCGGGACCTCAGCTGTAAATCAAGGCTACATGAATATAATACTCTACAAATCATCTTACACAAAAGCCCTTTGAATAAACATTGGTGGATCCTATTAAGGGAACACTGATTGGATTGCGAGGATTTTTGTAGGTTATTTTGCAGGTGCTGTTCACTGAACCTCATTCAAATCCCCCTCCTTTGCCCAAGTACAGCTCAGATGGCATGAATAGCAGCAGGGCAGTGAGAAGCATAGGGAAGTGAGTGTGCTGTCCCAGCTGAAGAGGAACAGACTGCTGCAGAGAAACCTCTTCAGAGACCTGCCCTCATGTTGGGGCTGACACCAGCAGCTGCAGGGCTGACCTGTGTGAATGAAGGTGTGTTTCTTCATATCAGATTTCTGGTGGAACCGCTTCCCGCAGTACTGGCACGGATAGGGTCGGGTGTCTGAGTGGATGAGCAGGTGAGTGGACAGAGTAGAAGATCTCTTAAAACTCTTGCCACAAATCTTACAATCAAAGCTGCGTTCCTGCAGAGAGATGAGCCCAGACATACACATTACATCACACCAATGATCCCATCAGCAACAAACTGCCCAGCAGCACGTCAGTGTTGCCCCTTCTGCCTTAGCAAGAACTTACACTTCCCCAGAGAGCTGGACTGGCCTACACAGATGATAACACTGGCTTGATAGCAGCACCACATGATAAAAAAGAAAACGCATCCTCCCCTTGTGCTATGCACTGTTCCTTACTAAAATTTAATTGAACAGCTCTTCCTGCTGGCAGGAATGGCCACGTGGGAGCAGCCCCAATGGACTGGGCAGAGTCTGCCGACACAATTTATCAGGAGCCAGAGACACAATCACTCTACTTGGGAAGCCCAACAGCTGCAGCACTGTTCAGAGGCCACCTCTCCACTGTACACAGGAAAGTGGGTGCCAAGGGCTGCTTGGGTCTCTTGGGAAATCCCTGTGGCAGACTGAGTTCTGGCATGGTAACAACTAACTGCTTATCTGCAGTTCCATTAAAATTCAAGTGGAAGGTATGTAGAGCACCTGGGACAAACAGCTTTTCAGCTTACTATTTCAACATTTAAAAACAAATGCATTAAGACCTTACTGTCTCTCACCTCTCCCTCACACACTCCTCTCCACCACCTTCTTATACCATATATCATCTCTTCTTTCCATCCCTTAACTTCCACTGCACCTTCCTCTTCCTTCTATGCTGTCACACAACCACCTTCTTCATTTGGCTTTTGATGCACTCTCCCCAAAATGCTGTCCCTTCCATGGACACATTATGCGGTGGTGCTCTTTTCACCACTGTTTAATGGATAATGAGATATCTCCCTTCATTGTGTGCTCTGCTGATTGCATACTCATGAAATTATAAATTAAAGAGCAAAAAAACATTGCTGTAATTCTATCCTCCAGAAGCCAATCTGAAGAAGGAAGATTTGCCAGGTCAGGTGGGTGGGGAAGGGGAAATATGGCATAGTATCAGCAGGTGGAAAATGTTACAAGTCCTCCTACCAAAATTAACTACCATGTTCTTTTGGTGTGTGACTCAGTTTGTCGAGACGGGTGAAGTCAGTGCTCTGTACCTGACTGGGCGTTCAGATGTTCCCTGCACTGACAAAAATGACTACAAACAAGGGAAGACTCGCTTCTTTGGGGGAGGGAGGAGAAAGAATGAGGAGAGCTGTATCAGAAGAAAGCACACCTAGTTGCTTTAGCTGTTAAAGAAAAGCCCACATCTGCATTACAATTTCCAGCTCTGAGAGTGAACATTTATTATTTTCTGTTTATTCTGGAGTGCCAAAAGTGCCCATTGTTTAATACAGATGCATGCAAGGTCTGAAGAATGGAAACAAAGCCTGTGTTCTCTAATTACCTGATTAACTCCTTCGCTCACTAACTGGCCACCCCTTCCTCTGATTGCCACCATATTCTTCACCTACAACTGCCCACTGCAGCCCTACCACATTCTCTTCCCCTCCTCAGTTTAGGTCCCTCCCTCCTTTCCCTGTATTTGCCTTCATGGCTTCCCCAGCCAGCCGAATAGCAGCTGGCCCTGGCCCCCAGACATCCACCCTGGCAGCCTGCCCCGCTCTCACCTGCGAGTGCACAGCCTTGTGCTGCTCCAGGCTGACTGCGTGGCCGAAGGTCTTGCCACACATGTCACAGGCAAAGGGCCTCGTGCCACTATGTGAGCGGCGCACATGTACCTCAAGGCCATGCGGTGTGGAGAAGACCTGAGGAAAGAGAGTACACAGGGTCAAGTTTGCCAGGGAGAAGGGGCTGGGGAAGAGTCATACGCAGTGTGGGAGAAAGGAATCCCTACCTTGCTGCACTTGACACACTTGTAAGAGCCAGTGCTGATGAGCAGTGGGCGGCACAAGAGGTCTGACTCCACTTTGATGCCACCTGCCCCCTTCTCCTGCTGCAGCCCAGGCTGTGTTTCGGCATAGAGTCCAGGAGCTGCTGCCGGCGGCCGCTCAAACAGCCCCGGGCCCGGGGAGCTGAAGTCACCGAACAGTCCCAGGGAAGAGCTACACTCGGCACCATAGAGGGTGGGCTCAGAGCCTCGGTCACAGAAGAGCCCCAGGGCTGAGGTCCGCTCCAGCGTCGGGCAGGGCCTGTAGCTTTGCACAAGGTGCCTGAGCTCGGAGCCACCCAGGCTGTTCCACATGTACGGTTTGAAGGGCACCGAGAAAGGGGGTGCTTCGTCTAGGGATGGACACACAGATCTCTCTGAGGCTGTGGAAACACAAGGGCACGGGAATTGGTGGGCTTCACAATCCAGACACTATCACGAGGCAGAACAGTCTCAGCACTCAGGTTTATGTCCAGAGCCTGACCCCTGTACTGCACTTTGAGGCTGCCCTTTCATCTCAATGGGAGGACATTTTATACTGCACATTAGGGTCTGAGTGTCCAGTACTATCTATTTACCCGATGTCCCAGCCAAATTATTTAAAGCCGATACCAATTTTGTCCACCTCCATCTCTGGATGCCTGGGTATGTACACACTGATCTGACTCGCAAGACTCTAAACAACTCCGTCTGCAACCTCCTATAGTTTTAGCTCCAGCTTCTTGGAAACATTTATCTACCATGTCCCAAGATGGACATCAAAGCTGACAGTCAAAATGTTTAAGCTCTGGTGGAGATCCCACACATCCATATAGCAAATATAACATTACAGAGGTGCCAGACAGAGCAAATGTGCTGAGATTAACTGGGTAAACAAAGTGAAAAACATCTTGTTGCACAATTTAATGCCCAAATCTAGTATCTCAACTTCATGACACAACTGACCATAACTGTACTACAGCGTAACTTAAATAAGTAACACCTTCTGAGGAGCTTGCATGTTATGCTTCACTTTTTCAGAAAAAAAAGTAAACTAAAATTACTCCTCATCTGAAAGAAAATCAAGGTTACTTCAGATTGCTCTGAGGTTCTCCAAATAAAGAAACTGAGTCCACCCAAAACAGAGAGTTTTGTAAAATCATCGGGATGGACCACATTAAAATCTGAAGACACAAAACAATTTTCCTAGCAGTCATAATCAAAGGAAATTTCCACCACTACAAGCTCAGATGGCTTCAGCAGGCTCTAAGAGGGTTGCCTTCAGCAGTGGCATCTGATCAATGCAGTGGGCACCACATGAATCACACCTGGGGGCCCACAGCAGAGTCTGATGTAACGGCAGGAGCACAGCCTTTGAAAGGAGTGTCTAAAGACACCAGTGCTCAAGGAGCCTCACACTGAGGAAAGCACAGCTGGGCATGGAACATGAGGCACCAGACCCCAACTGTGTCTGCCACAGATGCTGATTAATGTCTGAGGTGCACTGCTTTCACTCCTCATCATAACAGGCAGCAGCACTGGAAGAGTCAAATGTCTCCACTGGACAAGTTTTAGTGAGCCAAGGAAGAGATGAATCAATTAACTACTGAAATGCTGATGCCTTCATAGAGATATTGGCATCTCTTATAACTTGGGCTTCCAGAGTAACCCCCCTTAAGCAAAAACCTGTCCACCCACAATTGCTCTCTTACTTATTCATGTCAGCTCCCATGGCTTTTTCAGCCTTTGGCAAACCAAGATAAATGGGAGTGGACTAGGCAAAGAAGGCATGATGTGTTAGGCTATGCATTTGGATAGGCAAGTGGTCACTGAGAGGTCACAAGAGGTAGTAGAAAATGAGGTTAAAATTGAGCTTTGAATGACTTGACCTTTTCCTATCTTTTACATAACTTCAGATGTTAACAGTCTCAAATTCTTCCATTGAAATTACCAGTCTTTTGGTCGGAAATATATGCACACATCCCAGCTGGGACATTTGAAGAGAGTGATGAAATCAAATTAGCTGACATGGTGTTCAGCATGATTTTTCCTGTTCTGCACTGACTGCAAAGTTGTGGTCAGCATCGCATCATCTATCTTGTATCTTTGCAACCAGTTTCAGTGTTGCCATCTCTCACGATTTTATCACAAAATTAAAACCTATCTTAAAGTCCCAGCTCTTAAAATGGCATGATTTCATCAAGCCCTCAGCTTTGCTTTTGTTTGTTCTTGTTATAACCTTTTTTTCCTTTTAAAGTCAACTTCTAGCTCAAACTGTAAAAAAAGCATGAAAACATAAACCCTCAATATTTCAGCACTAGAACTGAATATCCATAAGGTATTACTTATAATCTTGATTTCTGAGCCAGTTCATTGAGTGAGAGGAAAGGGAAGGCTGACCTGATTTTTGAGCCCTTGGAATTGGCAATTCAGTATATAGTGAACACTGCACCACAGATCAGTTTGCGTGCAATGTTCCTTCCATCACCTCACTTGCTCTGGAGCCCTCTCAAGCACAAATGCAAGGGAGTCACTCACATTATACTCAAGCTATCCAAGCCCAGTGGCAAAGCAACCTGCAAACCCTGCTCTGGCACACTGCAGAGCACTTCTGTGCGTGCCTCTTCTCCACAGCATCTAGGGGGGAGCAGTACTGGAGAGAAATATTCTCCCTCATTTTCCTAGAAATTCTGTGCAGCCGTTATATAGACTACTTCTGGGAGAAAAAAAAAATCAATGCTTGTTTTTGAAGGTAAGACAAATTCAACCTTAAATGGTTGGGAACAGATTGATATGCACAGCAAAGAAAGATTCGAGTGTCCTCTTACACAAAACACCACACTTTCTACACAACTCCATTATACGCAGTAAAAGTCTCTTTCCTTCTGCAGCATCAACAGGCTCATCAGGAGATACTAATACTGCTGCACTGAGCATCCATGCACCTTCTGCATATGCAAATGCGTGTGATTACAAACACATGTAGAAAGTGAAGTTAAATAACAAAGTGATTTGCACTGATGGAGTTAACAGGTATTGTGTCTGTATGTTGTATGACTGCTTACATCAGCGGCACAGCACTCAGACAAAAGTAAAATACAGCTTTCACTGCATATTGAAGTGACTGGCACCTATGCTCACTTCTAGAGATATGGGAGTGGTAGTACTACTCACCACATCTGCCTTCAGAATGATTTAGAACCATCATTTCTCATCTGCTCTGCCTGGCAAATCACAAAAACTGTGCCACATCCAGATACAATTGTAGGAATATATTCTCTCACCACTGCATCTTGCAGAAGTGACCTAGACACAAATTCCAGCCTCACACTGAATCTGACAAAGCAGCTGGAAGGCAGAGGGGCTGGAGGAGGGGAATTGTGAGAGAAAGCCCAACTATCTAATCCTGTTGCCACTGCCTTCATCATTAATATAACAGCACCTCTCCCAATGCACTGAGATTCATTTAATAAAGCTCTTACAGTACTTGGGAGTCCCTTACCTTCCCGGACCTCCTGTGAATGGGATCAGACAGCCACACCTTGAAAAATCTTGATCTGGGGATATCATCCTCATTTTGTAAAGTTATCTTCCCTGGCCAGCCTGATGGTTAGCCGGGAGCTAATGAATCCCACAGTGAGGGAAGAAATGAGTGGGAAGGAGGAAAAGGCAGAGAAGACCTGGTAAAATACCTGCTCTATTTTACACCTGTCTTTTTGACACCCTGTGAAAATGATCTGTTTTCTGTGCAGAAATTGTAGTTATTTGGGAAAGGAGGAGCAGGACAAATTCATTAGAATAAAAATTACACACGTTGCTACAGACTGTGCAGAAATATTATCAGAAGAGAGACTTCTGATTGCTGCATTTGGTCTGGTCTGTTATTTGCACAGACTGAAAGTGTCCTGTGGCTGATGCTGGACAGCATTTTGAATGTCCCCTCAAAGGAGCTTAGGACTCTTGAAAGAAGATGAGGCTTTAAAAATGCAAATTCACATCATTACAATTAGCCATTCATAGGCAAGGACACTGTAAAGTCGAAGTGGGAAACGGTGGCAAACGGGGACTAAGTATTCGTTTGCCGGCGTCTGCTGTCAGTCCGTAAAGCTGACACAATTTTTCCTTCATCAAGACAAAACCTGACCTTTTTTCCAGCTGTCACTTTTTAATCGAGGCACTAAAAAGTGTTTTTATAGATATACATATTTTTGTTCTATAATGACACCATTGTATTTTTAAACGAGATAAGTATTTGTGCCAGGCTGGGGACAGCATCTCCCACTGCTCCAACCACATCAAAGGCAGGACAAGGGAGCTAGAGACAGGCGCTGCAGCCATAAGATGTGTTTTCCTGGATTTGGGGTGTTTAAATCTGACCGTCATTATTTTTTTTTCCTCTGGTTTTTACAAATGTGTTTTCAGAAAAGAAAAACAAACAAACATTAAAAAACCCCCCCCAAAACAAAAAACCGCAAATAGCGAAACAGAAGGGGACGGCAGAAGGGAAGAGCCAGATTTTATTTTTATTATAGGCAAGAAATAACCTAAAAGGGCGTTAGGAAAAATGTCTAGCAGTTTATATAAAATGTAAAATCAACGCTGTTTACTACAAGTATATAGATTGCCTGTGCTGTTTTAAAAGACTTGTAAGCCCCGTGTAGGCAGGACCCTGTAGTAGAATGTTGGGACCTTTTAAACAAAACCCGGTTTGCCTCTAACAATTAATCACAAACCAAAAAATCAACACCCGATGTCATGACAACTTTCCTACAGCCTGTCACCCGCCGCTCCTTCAGCACCACGATACGGGCTGGAAAAGCATCCCGAAAGAGGTAACCTGAAAACGAGTGGAAGGAACAGATTCCGGCAAATCTGGGGGGAAAATAATAATAATTTTTAAATGGGACAGGAAAATCTGTTCCTTCTACTCGTTTGTGGTGGTGGCGCCTAGCCATGAGATACACGCTCCACTGCCCCACGGCACGGGCACGGACACGCAGCCGGACCCTCACTGAGCGCTGCTCGCCCCGCTCCTACCTGGCGAGACGGAGGGCGAGGGAGGTCTCCAGAAATCCTCGAACTCGGACACTCTGTCGCAGACACTGCCCTCGCAGCTGGGCGCTGACTCGGAGGTGCCATCGGCAGCCTCAGTAAGGTGGGATTCCGGGGAAAAGTGCCCCTGGGAAGGCTCCGGATCGGGCAAGGCGGTGCGGCACAGCTCCCTGTCCTCGGGGATCTTGCTGTCTGCAGGGCAAATGAGGAGAGGGAACTCCTCAGTGTGGGTCCGTGGTGGGAGCCAGCCACCTCCCGCGGCGGCCCGCTCCCACCAAGGTTTGATGCCCAACTCTCTCCAAGCTCGCATCAGCCCTTCCGGCGTCCCGCAGGGGCTGCACAGCGACCGCCCGGTGCCGCGGGCAGCGGGGTGATGCCGGGCGGGTGAGCTGTCTCAGAGCGAGACTGCGACCGAGGGACTCCTACCTGCACAGATCTGGGCTAGCACCGTCTCCAGCCGCAGGCTGTAGTCCTCGTCGGCGGAGCGAGGCTGGTGGTAGCTGTGCGCTTTCTTGCTCTTCACTAGGAAGGACCTCGGCATGGTGGGGTACTGCCACGGCCGGCACGGCCGCACTCTCTCTCCAAGAGCGGGGCACGGCGGCGGCGGCGAGCGTCACCCCCGAGTCTCCTGCTCGGCGTCGGCGGGGAGGCGACCTGCGGGAAGGCGCCGAGCCCNCCCCCCCCGAGTCTCCGGCGCGGCGGCGGGGGGGGGGCGCCCCGCGGGAAGGCGCCGAGCCCGCCGGTGAGGGCCGGGGGCGCCGGCCAGGAGGGGCCGCTCGCCAGGGGCGGCGCGCCAGGTGGCGGCGCGCAGGTGGCTCCGGCCACCGCCCCCGGCCCCGCTCGCCTCGCCCCCTCTTCCAGGAGCGCAGATAACTCAGCCGTCAACCACCCCTAGCCAACGCCTTTTACCCCCCTCCCTCCCACCGTGGCCTTGGAGCCGCCCCGGCCACGCTCCGACGGCTGCTGCCGGATTGCGGGGAACTGGCAACAACAGCAGCTGGGCACCGTTCTTCGGACAAGCGGGGGCTGAGGGAGCTGGGGGACGCGGTCGGGTGTTATCCCGTCCCTCCAAGGGAGCGCATCCGCACTCGGCCGAGTGGGCGCCTCCGTGTTTGCCCCCGCGCCAGCAGCCACGGCAGAAGTGGTGCCAACAAATTCCCCTCCGAAACAGCTTATCAGGTCCCGCCGCCCTGGACGGGCTGGCCGGCGCGGGGTTGTTACCGGGACGGGAGGGAGAGTCGTTACAAACCCCACAGCCTAAATCTGGCGCCTGAGAGGCTGTTGCTGTCGGAGGGACTGATTCACCCATCCCGCGCGAACCACGGTAACACGAAAACGAACAAAACGGAATCTCTCCTGCAGCCCGCAGCTGTCGGCGCCGCGCCACCTTGTAGCTGTGGGCACCGAAAGCCGGGGCGGGGAAAGGATACGAGGTGGGAAACCTCCTGCGGGGAGTCGGGGAGGACCGGGTTAAACAAAACTACTCCGAGCCGACTCCTCGGGGGAAGGCCGGAGAGGTTCATTCGTTGCCGTTACACTTGACTTTGCAAATAGAGAGTTTAATCCACATTCTTTTGGGGGACTTCGGCGAGTTGCCTTTTTTTTTTTCCTTTTTTTTATTTTTCCTCCCGTCAGCGGCCTCGGGTTTACAAACGGGGAAGAGAGGGAAGGGGCCCAGCCTGTCAGCGGGGTCCCAGGAACTGCCCCGCAAGTGGCGGCACTGGCTGCGCCACCAAGCTCCGGCCCGTCCGCGCCCGGCAGGGGCAGGGCCGCTCAGCGCTGCTGGGGAGGCGCCGCCCCCGGGCACGGCGCAGGGTGGGAGCGTTGCTGCCCAGACCCACCTGTGCCTGCGTTCATCCTTGAGCGGGGGCTAGCAGCCAGCGGGCCCGCACAGAGCGGGCAGAGAAATCAAAGCGGCCCGATAGCGTGTCCCCCCCCCCCGCGCCCCGACAGCAACGGCCGCCGCAGCCGTTGGGGGCTCCGGGCGCCGGCGCCGTTTCTGCCGCGTTTTCCTCCAAAAGTCACGCCGCGGAGGCGCCGCCGGCTTCCCAAGGCCGGAGCTGGACAGGCAGGGGCCGGGCCCGTGGGAAGGCGAGTCCTGCAGCCCACCTGGCCGTCGCCCGCCCCGGCTCCCGCTGGCCCCGCTCGCCCGGCGGCCGCCGCTGCGGGGGTGCGGGGCTGGCGCCGCCCCGGGCCCCGCGGCTGAGGTAGGGCCGGAGCGGCGCCGGGTGCCAGCCGAGAGGAGAGCGGTCGCTGCCGCCCTGGCCCGCCCGCCGGCACCTGCCCACGCGAGGCGAGAGAAGCGAGAACGCTTACCCATTTGGAGGGGCGAAGGCAGCTGGGCTGCGGACGGCGGATGCGCGGCAGCCTGCTAGTTTGGGTGACTTTAAATTTAGCCTCCCTTTAAGGAGCAATGGTGCTTGAGTTGGCTTTTTTTTTTTTTTTACTTTTCTGTCTCTCTCAACTCCTTCAGAGCTCGGCCCCCTAAACCACAAATTCCACTTCCTGAGCGTTAGTTAGGAGCTTCTGCAAAAAAAAAAAAAAAAAAGAAAAAGTATAAAAAAGCGCCAAAGCCTCATGAATCAGTAGTGTTCCCCTCCTCTGTTTCTCTCTGTTTTCCTTAAATGAAAACGTCTTACCGTATTCCACCTCACAGAGCTCGCTGAAGTGACATCGAAGTGTCATTCTGGAATCGGGCGTTTCGTTTCTCTCGGGGTTCTGTTCTAGAAATTACACACATCTATCTGAACTATTCTTGGATCCCCTTCGACTTCCGCAACGAGAACAAGTCACAGATTCAAAACACAGATTGACACGGGCGGGCAGAGGGCAGGGGCTAGGGCAGCCGGCGCTCGCCCTGCCGAGCCCACTCCTCGCCACATCCCTGCCCTCGGCGCGGCAGTGGGGGGAAGCACCTCCCGCCGCCATCGGCCCGTGCGTGGCGTCGTAATCGGGACTAAGGCCGGGTCCGGGGCGACGGAGACCTCTCCTAGCCTAGAAATAACTTGTTGTGGAAAACTCTTCTGGGATAAATACGCCCAACGGCGCTGAAAATACCTTAAGACCCAAGCCTAGAGGTTTGCTCATTTCCCTTCGGATTTAGGTAATGGTTAAATATGGAAGGGGTGGGCGAGATGCCCCCCGCCCCGCCCCCCCCTCCGGCTACTGTTGCTTGACAGCGATTCAAACACTAAGGCGAAAGCGGAGCGGAGCCAGGCAAGTGGGAAGAGATTGCCCTCGTCATCTGCGTGCCGGTGCTCAGGTGCTAACTCGGGGAGGATCCGTGGGGCACCAGAGACGAGCCCGGTAGCGGGGATTCGCGTCAGGCAGCATCCTGCGGCTGTGGGACCTCCGCGTTGCGCAACGGGGAAGCCTGCTCCCTTCCGCAGAAAGCAAAAGGTTCGCTTTGCTTTACGCACACACACGACCCCAAAAACGTAGTTTTCCCGGTCTGGTCTCGGATTCCTAATGCAGCCAGGAAGTCAGGCTCTGGTGTTCGGTATCTTTCTGAGGTGGTTCTGGGCTTCGTTCTCAGACATCTGAGGCCATCAGCAACTTCGTTTCGGTGACTGTAGAGCCGCCTAAAGTGCGGCTCTGCAGTGAGTGAATTTCCCGTTCAGAAAGGACTGAGTCTGAAGTCGGACATGACAGAAGCAAACTTCAGCCTCCCTCCACGCTCAGGAGCATGCTGGCTTTGAGACCAGATACTTTTTTTTCACCACTAGCCCGGAAGTATTTACAGAAAAATTAGCCACTTGGTGCCTGTGAGCCCCTACGGCTCATAGGATTAACCTGACTTCCCAAAATCTACCTAAGCAAGCGAACACCACCTCGAGTAAAGCTGTCCAACAACTGCGTGATGCTTTTCTGTGACACAAAAGGAAGCTGAAGAACACGACTGACACCTTCATTTTTGCCGGAAAGTTCCTGGTGCTAGGCACAGCAGTTTTACTCACGGCATCTGTGTACCGCAGTCGCCTTGCTGCACCTTAGGTTGATTACTTCGAAAATCATTCACGCCTTCAGCTTCAAGAATCAGTGCTGGAATCAGTAGAAATAACCAGATTAGAATAACTAGGTGTAATTTCGTGTATGCGTCTTCGTTGACTCACTGTTACTTTTTGCAAAACAGTCTTTCTTGTTTGCCTCTGAAATGGGATGATAAATTCATGCCCTTTCGTTTACCTTGCTACACACCGCTTTGACTGTGTAATGAAAACACCAGAACACATTAAATTACTAGTAACGCTCATAAATAATTCTGACCTGATTACAAGAAAATACACACTCGTCTTTACACATCTAAATTCAAAATGCATACAGGTGCTGCTGTGAGCTGTAAAGCGTGGTGATCTCCGTTGGGAGGATGCTTGCAGCCTTCCGGGAAGCGGGATGGGCTGCCGGGCGCCGAGCGGCTCCGCTCGGGGCTGTCCTGCTGAGCCCTTGTGCTCAGCCCACCTGCGGACGGCCCTTTCTCACCTACTGTTTCCTAATCAGGTTAAACCCCTTCAACAGAAATAAATAAATCAAATGAGTGAACCAAGCAAATGCTAAATCCAGCATATAATCTCTCGTGTGAGGGTGTGTGCTGCACTGGAACCGGGAACGGGCCTCCGGCTCCTGGGCTGTCAGTTTTCTCAAACGATTAGAGGAGAAATGGTACGAAACCGGCTGTGTTTCGTGTTTTGCAAAACTAGTTCGGGCCTGAAGTGCATCCTCTGCCTTCCCGGATCTCGGCTGGACGGGCGGTTTGTTTCACGCCGCCGGTGGGGACGGGGAAGCGGGCGCTACCCAGCGAGCGGTGCCGAAGATGATCCGAGGCTGCCAGCGAAGCCTTGTGCCGGTTAAGCTCTGTCGCCGGAAGGTGCGCGGGCAGCAGCCCTGGCCGGGACGTGGCGGGGGCCGTGAGCGCTCGCACAGCCCGCTCCGCCCGCAGGGCCCGGCAGGGCCGGCGTTAGCGGGGGCCGGGCGCGGGGCCGCCTCGTGCGCGCGGGCGGATGCATCACGTGCGCGCGGGCGGATGCATCACGTGCGCGCGGGCGGATGCATCACGTGCGCGCGGGCGGTGGCGCGAGGCCGGCGAGGCGGGAAGCCGCCCCGCGCGCTCGGCCCTGAGTGGAGCCCTGACGGGGGGCCCTCAGCGCAGCCTCCTACAGCCATCGTCCCAGGGCTCTTCCCACCCCGAGAGGAGATGCTATCTGCAGTAATAGCACGCCGAACAGAGGTGAAGGGGTTCAGCTTTTATTCTTGGTTTACGGTGTGACCTGTGTGCCGCAGCTCAGTAACCTTTGAGATGGTCTTGAGTGTGCAGTGTCGAGCTGTTCTGTGCACCTAAACGTTCTGTGGTCCAGCGTGGCAAAGCCAAAAGCCACGCCCAGAGTTGGCACAGCGATGTAATTAATGGGAAATGTAGGGCTGGGTTTTAACGAAGTTACTCTAATGCTTTTCTCAAAGGGAGTGTGATATTCAAAGTTAAGCATAGAAACTTGGTAAGATGCAGTTGAATGCGATGGCACATCATTTTTACTCCATAGTGACAAGAGAGGGGAAGAAATAAAAAGGAGAGCTTTAAAGTAGGATTATGTTAAGTGGGATTATGTTATAGTTGTGCTTCAGACTGAAGAGCTGCTCAGTGTAATTCACTGTACGGTTTACAGCACCTGCCTGGTGTCAGCATTAGAGCTAAAACAGCAACAGATAAGGCACGAAAGGTGACAAGCTGGAGGTAAGATCTTTGTGTTCAGAAGTGATGGGACACTTTGCAACAGGAGGAAGGATTCGAAGAACAGGATTTGACAGGTTAGCTGCTTGGTATAGAGGGGAGGAGAAGCAGTTTCCTGTGGGAGGGAGTCAGGACTGGGAGAAGGCAGCAAAAAGGGTGATACTGTGGGGAATTTATATCCACTTTAAAGTGATAAGACTTGGGAGCACAGTTATGGAGAACAGTTCCACTATGAAAAGCTGCAAGAACTTGTAGCAGCACTGTGCATTCTGTCAGGAAGTGTGTCTTTACTTTTTTTAAACTTTTTTTTAAAGTTACTTTTAACATACTGCTTATTGTTTATTTTTTCCCCCAGCATCTTGTCACTGCCTTCTTTATGGTCCCCCTTGTGGCATAAATGCATGCTGTAAATATGTCAGAAATTAATCAGTAATTTTGATTGCAATTGTTTTGACTGCTGGGAAAAGCAAAGTAACTTCTGCTGCTCCTAGAGCAGATTAGAAAATGATCACTGTGAGCACAAACTGGAGAGGGAAAGTGACAGTAGGCTGTAGTTTTGAAGGTTTGAAGGCGGGGATGATCTAGAGGATTCCAGCTTTGGGAAGGAGTGAACCCAGAATGTATCTCCATTATGAATAGGAAGAAGTTGAATCAATGGTTATAGAACGTAGACTATGCAAAACGTTCTCATAGGAATTCTAGTTCTCATTGGCAGGGCACTAGAAATTTCAGTCACTTGTGCAGTACTATGCAATTCAAAGAGTATGCCACATTGCTATTGTTTTTCATAATTGTGAAATAAGGTATTAGTTCCTGGAAAGGGAGAGCGTTAAGCTGTTGTATCTTGGATCTAGAAGTTGAATCAACCAACCAACCCACGCATGAGTAGGCATGCATACATTATGTTCACTCAGAAGCTGCAACTTCATGCTATATAGAGGTTATATTGAAAATCAATTTACTGTGTACTTTCCATCACTAGGAATTTCTGGTTCTATTGCCTACTGTGTAAATGTATTTCACTGAGTTTTTCTTATATCTTGGACTAGTTTGTAAACAAAAAAAAACCCAAACCAAAATCAACCAACCAACCCACTCCCCAAAAAAAACAACCAAAAAACTCCATCAGCAGCTAAAACCCTCAGAGAATTACAGAATACATACTGATAAGAGTATTTCACAGAACAAAAAATATAAGTCATTGAATCTAAAAATCCATTCATTATCCATAGCTTTCATCTTCCCTCTTAATACACAGTTAGTAGCTGGTGCATGATTGAACATAACACTGTAGTTTCCATAGAGATTACACTAACTTCTTATAGGTTGGTTTTTTAATTTTAGTCTCCAGGACTACCATAATGGCTTTCCTAGGGGATTTGCATTATCTCTACCTTCCCCCAAAGTGAATTACATTATTTGGAGCCTCTACAGGTAGGGGAATCAACAGCATATCCTGTATAAAATGTGGATATTTTTATGCTAACATATCTTTAGGTCATTCTAGCTTAAGTGTATAAACATCAAGTTTCACTAGGTCACTAACACTGTCTCCAATATCAAACAGTGATCACATTAATACTCCAGAAAAACATGCAGTTCCTTCTGTGTTGCAGTTCCACAAAAGGGTTCAATAGTGATCAAGTTCAATAGCAGGATGTACAAAGTGGTTTTGATAAATTAATGAAAAATCCAATGTAAATGCTTCTTTTAATCCTTTTTGTAACAATGCATTTTAGTCTGTGTATAAACAAATCTTCTGAAACTGCAATATGTTCAGTGATTCACTTTTATCACTAGAAGAGATGTAGTCAGTTGGATACAGACTTTTGCATATTTTTATTTATGCTGTTATTCAGTATCAGTATTTATTCTACTTGTATACTTTAAAACCTCAAAAGTTCAGGAAATAACCCTTGCCATCTGATCTCATTTACTATCACTTGAACAGTAAGGCAGTTATTGCAAAATCATAACACTTCACTATTCAAACAGACAGAGTTTTTATGGCCCTCCAATTGAATTTTGCGCCTGCCACTTATTACAGAACATTACCTTTAAGAGAGGCTTGCAGCTGGTATTGATGACAGGCAACAAGACATTTGTCACCTATCCTCTCTGGCAACAATGATCCAGGTGCAAACATAAGTTAGCAGATGCTCATTGTAAGGAAAGAAGACAACTGTTACTCATTTGTGAACGAAAGTGCTCCTGATTTGGTTTTGCATACATGACATTTTCAACAGGAGTAAGAATCACTCAGTCCAATTCGGAGGTGGCAATTTCCACAGGCTATACTTGGAACTACATATTCACTGGTAGGATGTGGGGAAATTTGGCAGAAATACTGAAACAAGTTAGGAGCTGCAGAAATCAGTAATTTGGAATTTGTCACCTACATGCTTAAAGATTTAAATTAGATTGCACCTGGGCAGATAATAGTGTTGAGATGCCCATAATGTGCTGTTTCCATACAGTCTTCTCAATCATTCTTTGAACGTTTGTTACCTCCTCAGTTGTGCTGTTTCTTTCTGAAAACATATTCAAAATAAAGGGAAAGAAAATACCTAATGGGATTAGCAGATGCATTCAGCAGAATGGTTCCACACTTTTTGCAATTTTAAGCAACTACACTGCTTCTTGTGGGTAGCAAACCAGTTAACATACATACTGCCTATCAGCATCAAACTTCTGCATTGCTTCTTTTCATTTAATAGGACAGTCGCAAACATTGCTAAAAGAAGTCTTAAAGATTGCTTAATTACATAAGATGGCAATAACAGAATATTCTTGACTAGAATGCATCTGCAAGGGCAAGTAAATGTTCATAGGACAACAGCAGAATATCTTGTTCTGTTCAAGAAGCTAAGGCTGTTTAAATTCATCTCAGTTTTCAGGAGACTGGAAGCAGATTGCTCAGCTCTTACTGCTTTGCTCAATCACAGCTATTTGGTGATGGCACCAATAGCTTATTTCCTAGATAGCTCTGCAGTATAAACTGTAAGAGGACTGAACGTACATATTTTCACTGCACTGACCATGTCTTCATTAGAACTAAGACATGAATAATTCTTCACCTTACCTGAACCTATCTAGAGCCCGCAAGTAACTATGTGGTAACCAAGGACTATAGCTTGGAAGGGACTAAACAGTAAATGCTGCAACCTTGTTAAATCATGAAAAATTTATTTTCATTACATATACATGAAGGTAAAAGATTTCAGTCAATAGTGTTTTGAACAAGCATTTCTGACATGAGCCTGTTAGTGTAGCTAGTCTGAAACTTAATGCAAAGTTAGTGTTTTGCCTTTATTTAGTAATTCACTTTTAGTGTGTATTTACAGAATTCATTTTCCTGTTAGAATACCAGAGACAGTAATATTGCAACATTTACATTCCTCATATAAAATGGAGTAATGTACATTTTCAGCTTGGTGTAGATACATAAATATGTACAAAATAAACATTATTGTAATTAACATACTCAGACCAGTTATTATTTAGCAACATCAAAAGCAGATGCACATAGATTTAAGTGAAAATGGTGAAAAACACCTTTATGACATTAGTGACCATTATTTGCATATATGAAGTAGTACAGATAAAGGCTTGTCTTTCACGCCTTCTGTGGGCATCCAATAACTTTAGTAAAAAACCAAAACTAATTGAGAAGCATAAGATAATTATATATATATATGTGTCATGATCAGATGGTTTACTAGTGTCCATCTTGATCACAAAAGGATAACAATGTAAAACATACACATTTGTTCAGAGCATAAAATATTGCACAAAAGCAATTTCTTTTGAGGAAAATAATTCCCGTGTTTGTGAACAGCAAAAATTCTTTTTACACATTAAAGAAATAATATATTTGTAGTTTCTAAACCAAAGAACATTCAGTAATACTGTCAAAACTGTCATCCATCGACTTCTTCCCAGCCTGTTTTATGGCAATGGTATGTCATCAGCAAGATTTGGCAAAGAGAGAAGGCAGATAGACAGTACATGTATATTTATCACAGGCCAGATCAAATCCAATAGTTACCTAAACAACTGCTGGATGGTTTCAGTTACCTGACAATGTCAGCCTTAAAGAAATTTGGAAGCCTTCAGTGCTAGTCACAGTGATAATCACACAGTAGTAGAGTAAGATTCCATTCTTCTCTGCTTAGAAACCATCTTGTCTGAATTCCCAGTCTGAAGGGCACTTTCTTCAGTATCACTGTCACTGCTGTCTACAAGTGTGTGATCCAAAGACATCTGACCAATTGTCCTGGGTAGATGAAAGTTCACCCCACTCTCCTGTATGGAGTTAGTTATAAAATCTTCATCAGAAGAATGAAATGATTCATCATCTCCTGTGAAATGGTTGACAATGTGAATCCCATCAAAAGTGGGTTGGTCTGAGAAGTTTCTCTGGCCTTTTAGACATTTGATCTGTTAGAAAAAGTGGAAGTTGACAATTAATGAGAGCTCAAGAGTCCAGCAATAAAAAACCCCAAACAACAAAAACCAAACCAAAAAAAACCAAGTGCATTTTCAAGAAATGCCTCATTGAACTCTTACTGGATAAAATGAAAGATCTGAAAGTAGCGCATTTGATGATCACTTCAAGTATTACAGTTTTAAGGCTTAATAATCAAGGTATCTAGAATCAGTAATGAGAGATTCCTCTTTTACTGCATCTTTAATATTCCCACAAGGATGGTTTCTATTTTCTAGAGTGGCCTATTTGTTTTGACATCAAACAAATACCAGCAAATCTTTTGGCTTTAACATTTTACTTTTACAGCTCCATTCTTTCTCGTATTGCCTGATTTCTTACTTGAGAAAGCCCCCCCTTCAAAGAACAGCGTCCCAAGTGAATATTGCCAGCTTCTCACAGTCACAGAAAAAAATCCCAGAGAATATGCTTAGTTCAGTCTACATTGTAATATTGTGTCTTAATTATCTAATTCAGATCCAGTGAGATTTCAGATCAAGTAGTATGAGAGAAACGTCTCTGTATAGCATAAACAGATTGTAGTTGCAATTTTAAGAGACCATCAAACAAGACAAAAAGGATTGTCAGACCATGGACAGATAACATTTTAATTCAGTGTGCTGCAGAGTGATACACAATTTCAATCATGCATTCAAGCTATTCAAAACTAAACCCCAAAGCACTGAAGTCTGGCAATTCCCCCGTTAATTTAATGAAAAATAACTGCAACTCATGAAAGATATTCTGGAAGTTGGTTGTTTTTGTGGTGTTTTGGTTTGTTTGATCTAGAATTTCATTTTTGTTAGCTTTTAGTAGCAAATACCTCAGGGTCAGTTTGACAGTCTAAGAGTATTAAGATAAAAAATCCTGAGGATGCAGATAAAAATTAAAAATGGATTATAGAACCTTCCTAATGTCACTCTAAAAGCTTAAAAAGGAAGATGCATGAAGTGCTACTTTGGAAGTGACTTTTTACAGTAAGAGACCCAGAGAATAGAAAGAATAAAATGCTGAAGAGTTTCTTTACAGAAATCTGTTTGATGTTTCAGAAATCTGAAGCAATATTCACTTTGATAAATAAGAAGTGCATGTATGTCCTCGGTATTGACACCAATAGGAGATTTTTACCTGTCCATTTGGGAAAGAAGGAACCTCTGTACTTACCATGGGCTTGTGGAGAAGATGAGAATAAAAAAGGAGTTGAAAAAAGATTACAAGAGTCATAATCATGCTAGAAAGCCATTAAATTGCACATTAGCATGTAAAAACTCCAGCTTTTGATGTCATATCAAAAAATCCCTGTTAGGAATATGGGTACATTATGTAGATCTAAACCTTGGTTGTGACTGTGCATACTAACGTTAGTTTTTTGCATTTTCTTCACATACACATAGGCTGCAGTTGTTTATGAGGACTTTGTAAAAAGGCAAGCAAAACAGAGCTCCACACTTGCACAGCATAACTCATGATGCAAGCAAAATCGCCTTATACCAAAAGGTATATAAATATATCTGGAATAGATAATTTTTTTTTTATATACCAAGATGCAGAAAGCCTGGTACAGACATCATTATGTTCTTTAGAAATATTATTCCTGAAAATATCCTGCAGTATGATCAGATTAGCTGCCACATGAATTTTCCAAAACAGCTATCAATTTTAGTCACTAAGAAAATAAAACACAGAAACCCAACAATTTCTCTCCACCCTCACCACAGGAAAAAAAAGAACTGCTGTACAAGTGACTACAAACTTCATATTAGAGTAAAAAATTATATGCTTTTAGGTCTGTACAGTTAAGCTATTGGTTCACCTGAAATTATAAAGCTGATACTCAATGTTAGTTGTTTTGAACACTCAGAAAGCCAAGCCAATGACCTCAGCTGTTTTCCCAAAGACTTAAACATGATACCTTTAGATGAACTTATTTAGGTAACATGACAAAATCATGGTTTCACGGTTTTAGGCAGTAACCTTTCCAAATAGGAGTCTGTGGAAAATGCTGTTGGTGAAAAAAAATCATGAATAGACACAGCCTTTGCCAGTTCCTAAAGGGAGTCTCAGAAAACACTGTGTTTGTGCATCCTTTCATTAGAATAACAAATCTGTGACCTTCCAGAAACCCTTTTGATCTGCAGCTTTACACTTGCCTGCCTTTTTTTCTTAAGTACTCCTCACATCCAAGGGGAAACAGACTGCTGTGAAGAAATATGAACATACTGCAGAGAATACACACTACACATCTCCCAATGGTCATAGAGCTCTGTAACTTCTGTCTGCTTCAGAAATGGCCACCTCAGCCAGAACACTATGGCATAGACCTTGTTTGTATTATGGGGATCAACAGGCTGCAGAGCAACACTGCTGAAGAAGACAATGGGGTCATGACACACTGGAGACCAAGCTCAAATCCACACTGTCCCTGGGCAGTGATGAAGGCTAACAGCATACTAGGCTGCACTGACAAGGGCAAGTGTACTTTCATAGTTGAAGATAGTTCAGGGGCCCTTCAACCTAGTATTTGTTCAGGAGCATTTCTGAAGGAGCTCGATTATTTGCAATTTTTACTGTAACAGGAAGGCTTTTTAAGGCTTCTCAAAGCATTTGAAACAGCTTGCAGACAGCCTGCACTCCAATGCAATTAGATACCAGCAGCCAATGCCACCATAAAGCTCTAAAATGGAGGTTTCCTAAAATGAAGTTTTGTACTCTCACATAACTTTACAGTCTAGCAAGTGAGGCCTTACACTTCTAAAAGAAAAAGCAGTATCTTTTTTCAAGGCAGGAACATTACTGTCCTATTGGCTCAAGGCAACGGTCCATCAGCCCAATATAGTGTCTCCAGCAGTGACAACAGGACTTTCATATTACCAAGCCTCCATTCACTTGTCCAGAAACTGTTGTAGCAAATCTGAGTGAAATCTTTTTCTAGCTGCTTCAACATGCATTTATATGCCAGCCATCCATGACTGCTTATATTATTTGCTGTCTATCTCCACATCTTCCCATGGCAGTAAATTCCAGAAATTCCTTTATTTGTTTTAAACTAATCTACTTGTTTTAGTAACAGTCCCCAAATTCTAATAATGCAGGAACAAGTGGTGAAAAGCAGTTCTGTGGTCATTATTCTGAAACTTAGATCACAACATCTTCTTCAGCTTTCTCTCTAGAGCAGATGAGTTCCAATCCATTTTAGCCTCTCATAAACAGGCAGTAATCAAGACAACTATCATTTCAGTTGCCCTTCACTGCCCTTCCCTACAGACCACCTACATCCATCTAGATACCAAGTGGCAATACAACTCCCTTTATTTGGTTTTTAATACACTTCCTATTGATGCCCAACGTTGCCTTGTCTGATTTGGCTGGTGTTGAGTGCTAAGAGGACTCAATACCAACTTGAAAACATCCTTCCTGATTTGTAACTACCAATTCTATGTTTGCCATTGTGTAGGTATGGCTTAGATTTTGCGATAGACAAATAATCACCTTATTCACACTGAAGTTAATTTGTCAGCTTTTTATGACAGACTTGAGATTTTTGCTGTCAGTGTTTCATTTGAACACGGAAAAAGAGCTTACACTAGGAACTAAGGCATTAAGCCAAGATCTTGCCAATCATCTAGCCAAGCATATCGAGACAATGGGAAATCCAGCTAAGGGCTTGGAATGAAGGATGTGTGGACCCAACCCAAACAACCGCCCACCACACACATACCCTAGTTCTACTCTATCCTTATCCCTGAAGGAACTACAGCCATGTTGAGCAAAATATGGACTTGCACCCCAGTGTCTCTTACTTTCTCTTCTCTTTTGTACAAAGAGTCGATATTGGTTAAAGGCCTTCAGTTTTGGGTCTGGCCTTCCTTCATCTCTGTCAATCCAACAAGTGACATTTAAATGAACCTGTTTCTTACTGCTTCAGTTTTGCAAGAACCTCAAATCTGATCACATCTGCCAAAAAATAAAAAAAAAAAACCCAAACAAATTTTAAAAAACCTCCAAACCAAAACCAAAAAACCCCAATTAAAAAAAGGGGTCTGGTAAACCCTCTGTGTTTTGCTTTTAATTCTCAAATCAAGGTCATATTGTCTAGACAACTGCAGCTTCAACCCAGTTTTCATCACTGCACGTTCACATGGTCTTTAGGACATTTCAAAGAGTTAATAACATTATGAGATCAAAATATGTATCATCATTATCCCTTCAAAAGCCAGCTGAATCAAGAACAAAATCTTAATAATGTGTGCATTTATATACCTTCTTGTGTCTAAAGAATTTTTCATTTTAAAGACAAACTGTATGTCTACAGGTCAACATATGAAAATACTTTAACTGTACATACTCTTAACAGGTAATAGTGTACTTCCACAAATATAGAAGAGCTGAAAAAAGGCGAACAATCAGATCCTTGAACCTTAGAATAAACTTTCTTACCTGATGCTGACTGCCTCATCAAGCCAGGCATGAAGGAGAAACAGTAGAGAGAAATTTAGAAGCTTTAAACAATTCAAAAAGCGTTCTATATTAAATCAAGAATTGATTTAGAATCAAGTTTGCAGAGTGACAGTCAGTTGCAAGCAAGTTATAGTTCTAAGTCCCTTTGGTTTTTTTTGACTCGGGAACATACGTCAAACTTTGAAGTGGGACTTTGTGAAAGAGTTTGACTTAAGCTCTGGGAGACATTTTTATGTTGTAACCTGTGAAGTTTTAAGCTAGTAGTCCAGTGGCGAAAAGTTGAACTAAAATGCTACTGTCTGCTCCCTTTTAAAAGATTCAGTAACTAATTCTTGAAATTTACTCAATTCAAAAGCAGTAAAGACAGGTTTTAACAAAGCTTGCTAATAAATATTAAATCTAGTCACAGTAAGATAACCAAGCAATACACAAGTGAGATCAAAATATGACCACTGCCATGGGTGAATAAAATTGGTTTTGGCAGAAAGGCAGTATGTCAGTTTAAATGTTTATATAAAAAATAAAGATTCTGAATTCTCAGTGCTTTTACTTATAGCAAGATAAATGTAAAAATCAGAGTTCCCTCTTTATTTGTTCCAGCCTTAGTAACAGTTGAAACTCTTAGTAAGATTTCCTTCCTTCCAAACATGATTCAAAAGAAAACTAGAATGTTGCTGAAAATATGATCTAACCACATTTAGCTGAAGAAACAAGTCATAAGGATTTTCAAATACCTCTCCTATAATTCAGAAAAACATTGTCAACTTGGCACCAGGAAACTAGAGATTTAGGAGTCAAAACCTAATTACAAGGCAATAAAAAAATCAGTTATGATTTATTAAAATATAATCACATTTAACACAAATAAAAGCAAATTAATTGGAGTTCTTAAAAACTTCTGAGACTGTCCACAGCATCTAAGTTAACATTATTAACTTAACTTAATAATGTTAAGTTCTCATACTTAACAGCTGACTGCTACTTAGTGATGACTCTCCCATTGTAATGAGATGACTCCAGTTTAAGGCATACAGTAGTACACTGTCACTTATTTAAAAACACTCCCACTAACTTCTTTTGGAAAAATGCTTATCACAGCAAATCAAGTAACTTCCAACTGAAGTAGTGGGAAATATGTTGCCATTAAGGACACAAATACCAGTCCAGACGAATATTACATCCAGCAGGTACTACAATGCAGGAGCCATTCTTCCTCTGTACTCAGCACCAGTTAGGCTGCACTTCAAGTGCTGTTTTCAGTCCTGGGCCCTTCAGTTCAGGAAGGATGTTGAGATGCTTGAACACGTCCAGAGTAGGGCAACAAGGCTGGTGAAAGGCCTAGAACACAAGCCCTGTGAGGAGCAGCTATGGGCACTGGGGTTGTTAAGCCTGGACAAGAGGAGGCTCAGGGGAGACCTTATCACTCTCTACAACTCTCTGAAAGGAGCTTATAGCCAGATGGGGGGGGGGTCTTCTCCCAGGCAACCAGCAACAGGACAAGAGGACACAGTCTTAAGCTGTGCCAGGGGAAGTTTAGGCTGGACATTAGGAAAAAATTCTTCACAGAAAGAGTGATTGGGCATTGGAATGGGCTGCCCAGGGAGGTGGTGGAGTCACCATCCCTGGAGGTGTTTAAGACTGGATGTGGCTCTTAGTACCATGGTCTAGTTTGATAAGGTGGTGTTAGGTCATAGGTTGGACTCAATGATCTCAAAGGTCTTTTTCAACCTAGTTAATTCTGTGATTTTTGGAGTTTATAAATGGCTTCAATCTAATATAGCTGCAGTGTAATTTCTCCACTTCTTTGAGCACTTGCAGCAAAAACCCCTTGAAACTGGCAACAGAAGCTAATCAGAAATCAGAGCAAGTAGCAAACTCCAGGCCTCTACTATGGGCCCAAGCCAAAACAGTATGACAATATTAAATACCTGAACAGACCTAGGCTCCTTTTTCTGGCTCAGCCAGTATGGCTGCATTCTTCAGAGTTAAAAAACCCAAAGAGTCTCTGGATTGGCTTTTTTTTTTTCCATCTATAGTAGGCTTAAAAGCAACAGTCATGAGGTACTACAACATTAATTTAATCTGCCCCACTCATCATTACCTCTTTGGAAACCAAGATTAGGTGTGCGATTAATTACTAAAGTCTCCTGTTTAAGGAGACTATTACCTTCGTTTTTGAAACTCATACTTTTAAAAGGATGACCAAGAGTAATGTATTACTACACAAACTGAAATATTTATCTCAAATGAACTTTGCTGACCACACCACTAAACAGAGTTCAAACCCCTCCAGTGTGTTATAAGTGAAAAGCAAAAGAGCAGCAGAGAATTTCCAAGACTGAGTAATTTCAGGCTTTGGGGTTTTTTAAACAGCATTTAAATATTTGGCCTCTGTTTTAAATTGCCAGTTTCCATAAGTCATAGTCAGTCTAAGAGAAATACAAAATGTGTTACAAAATCCCTATAGCTGTCAGGAAGCTTAAACAAAATCTACGGAACAATTTTAATGCATTATAAGAAAACTCATCTCCAGCTGTCCACCTGTTTATTTCATATTGCTCTGAATGTACTCTTAAATTTCTTGACTTACATTTTTATAAAAAGTGGGTTTGTTCAACATTATCATTTTGAGAGCCCTTGAGCTAAAACAAAATATGATGTCAAATTAAATGTATGTTGTACATCAGTTTTACCATAGACGAGTCTGCTGTATTGTAAACGTGACAAAGATTAAAACCAGCAACAAGCATTCAGACCAGAAGGTTTCCAGTGAATCAGAACAGGAAACCAATAAAGCGATCAATGGGAGGTCATGACTTTTTGATCACTGCACTATATGGTTAAAGTATCTGGTTTTGATCTAGTGCAGTGTAATCAAGTTAAACTTTGAAGTTGGGTATCAAATATGCAATTGAAATAGCAACAGCACTGAAGAATACCCAACTTTTATGCTATTTTGAAAAGAAGTCAGTATTTACTAACTGTGTCAGGTTTTATTTCTTGAGGGAATTTTTCTAAGAGCTGACAGGTTTGTTGTAGTGAGACTGTGTACAATTCCAAAGGAAGTTCCAAGATGACAGGCCTAGGAATTTTCCTTCTACCTACTAGCTAGTTATTTAAAGAAAGTTCCCAGAAACTCTTTCTACAAGAAGCTCTAATGGAAGTGTTTGCTTAGAGTGAGGACATGGCAACAAAAACATTTTAAATCAGCAGTATAATCACACTTAATGTACTACAATTATTATATTCAAGAAAATACCTAAATCTCAATACTCCTTCTCCCTACCGCATGCATCTATAAATACAAACGTTACTGAAACCTCAAGCATTAACTAGAATGTACCGGCTGAGAGAGACTGAAAACGCACCCATTACAGGCAACAGTTACAGGAAATGAGCATTTCACACTTTTACTCTGTCCTTTTAAAGCAGGACTTAAACTCAGCATTTTTAAATGGACTAAGTAACGTTTTTGCCCCTGATTGCAGAGACTAGGTTCATCTGTGCTGGCTACCACTCAAATTGACAAAATAATTTTAGGAGATGTTTCCACCACATTTCCACTGTTTGCCCCACTTATATTCAGATTAGCTTACAGAGACCTATTACAAGCTAATATATAGCAGTCTTCTCCTGAGCTTGTTTTCTCCCATATCTGGCACCTGTGTATGGGTGCTAACACACAATTTTTGCAAGGAACCACCACTCAGATAAACCAGTAGAACCTCAATTCCTCCATTTTTCAATCCCCAAAACTTGATTTATAGGTGGAAAAACATGACAGACCCTGACATAGCTCTGATCAGTAAAGCAGACAGATCATGCAGCTTCAACAATCAAGAATGTTATTGCCACAAAAATGAAATAACTTTATCTATAATCAATTTACTTGCTTTGGGAATCCACACAAACTTTAAAGGACACAGTGTAATTAATGATAGCTAGCTATATTAATCTCTAATGCTGCAGTCAAGAACTACTACATCGCTCAGCAAGACAGATCTGGAGCTTTGATGTGTAGGATACAGTCAGGAAAAAAAAGGGGGAAAATGTTTATAAAAACAGCAATCACCAATCTTCATTTATTTTTCCACTGAATCCAATCTGTCACCAGTGGCAGTGAAACAGATAAGATTCATACCAAAAACCATTGCCCTCATCCCAGTAAACAAAGTCATACCTGTTCCATTTAAGAACAGATTACATCACTGTCCTGGTTACACTGATTACATTTAGAGGTTTCCTTCACCCTCAGGAGGGATGGAAAATATTTTGTTGATGGCGTTGTTACCAGGGGGGAAGGGAAAAGAATCAGCCTTATCTGATGCAAAGATGACAATGCATGGAACGAAGTACCATCATTATGGAATCAATGCTGTCATTTTGGGCAAGTGTAACGTGTCTATGTTAATTACACAGTGACCACTCAAAGTTAATTGAATTAAACAAATGATGGTCATAAAATATACAGGGATGCCATTGTATCTTCCATCTGCTTGTCGATTGCTTATTTAGTGAGATAGTTTCTAAAGCTAGTTCCTTTATTAAGGGCGGGGTAACTAAATTGGAGAAAGTTACTGGACAATTAATTCTCCCAGTCAGTTCAGTCTTTCAGTTACAATCTGGGCATTATCAAGCCAGTATAACATCTCTGACTCCTAAGGACAAGCTGAGTTAAAGGAATAAAGCAATTCACTTTTCTAAAGCATGAAGTATATATTTAACTATCCTGTGTAGACAAAGCTGCTACATTAGATTGGGTGTTTGCAAACCACATGACCTCACAAACGCTATCTTATCACATCACAGGTTCCTCAGACTGACCACAACCACTTAAATCAGACTCTGCCAGCACAGAGGCTCTGTAACTTTGACACACACTAGTAAAGCAACTACGTTTTTAGCTGCTCTTGCAAGAACTTTACTTGTGGGGAGGGAAAAATCTGATCATCTCTTGTCCAACTGTGCTTGCAAGATATAGCAAAAGAAAAGCACATGATTTATTGTGCTATAAACTTCCACCACAAGCTGAAATGCTTACTTTGTAAATCTGAGGGCCAACATATTTCCTTTCAGGGACAACATTTCTTATCAAGTAAGAAAACATTTATAGAGACTCACACATTTTGAAAGCATTTGTCTAGTAAAAAAAACTATTAGAAGATGTTAATGTGACTCTAGTCTGTATTGAGAAACAAGTGCTTTACAAGAGTTAATAAAGGACTTTCAACCAACATTACTGAGAACTATGAAGGGAAAACAATTGACTGAAGTAAAAATTGGCTGGAATGAATCCCACAAATCTTAGCTGGTTTTATAAAAGTGAGCAAATAAAATGACAGTTTCCAAGAGACAAACGTAGATGTGCTCGTACTACATGAAAAAGGAGTAGTGCACTTCTTCCAGAAGAAATGGGGGGGGAATAAGTTGGCAAGAGACTGAGTAAAAGAACATTATATCTAAAAGCAAATATTACAGGAGGAGTATGAGGCATTTTGGGCCTTGCTGGTTTTGCCTTAGTTCTGATTAAAGAAATGTTACCTATTTCTGTTCCTCAGGTATTTAAATGGTGATAACTCTGATCTATTGTCATTTGCGCATATGATCTGATCGACTGCTATCCATCACTCTCTAAGTATGTCTTCAGAGAACTTGAAAAAATTTTTGGTAGGTTGAACTTTAACTAGAATTCCCTTTCCCCAGTTAATCCTCATAGCTCCATTATGCAAAGCTATGTTATTTACTCCAAGTTATTTGCTCTGCTTCTGAATGTAGTCTAGTGGTGCATCAGATAACAGAACATTTGATTTGGTAAGCAGTGAATTTGACTCAATGGAAGCCTAATAATAAAATTAACAGAGGAAAGGAATAATGCTTCCCACTGGTATCCCATCATCAAGCCCAGACACAATTATTATGAGAGAAATAAGAGCTAGGAATGCTGCTAGAAGTGGCCAGCCCATCTTGTGCTACTTCAATGGCCATAAGCAGCATCATAATTTTGTTCTCACTTATAGCCAATGCAAGAATCATCACTTAGCTGCTTGTAAAGATATTCCCTCATCTCTTCTGGGGACAACCTGGATCAATCTGTGCCGGGGCTCAGAACCACTCACTGATTTAAAATTATTAACTAATAATAAAAAAAACAAGGAGGAAATAATTTGACAGCTTTAAAACACAGTTTACCTACCATATAAGTTTATGGTATTTAAGACTAAAGTAACTGTTAATGTGGTTTAATATTTCATTCCGTGCACTATAGTTCATTGAATTTTATTTAGGTATTTTATTGTGTGGCCCATATAGGTGAATTTTTTTAATCCTTCACACTGGTGGACTACAGTTCACTTTCCCTTCTCCATTTTAGTTTCAGCAGTGAAAGCCTGAAAGCTAGTGCAAGTTGCAAGATGTATCCTTAATTCAGCCATCTAACCAATTACTCCTTTGGTCACAACTTATTCATTATTTATCCTCAAAGTCATTACTTAAAGCATCTTGAATTTTATTTACACAAGCAAAATCTTTTAAAAGCACAGTATTTAATCTCCAACTTTTATATCTCTTCATTAAGCCAATCTTAAAATGTTAGCTCACCAGGAGCAAGATCAGACCAAGAGATAACACCTATATCAGAATCTTACGGACTGCATTAGGTTCTTAAAACATAATATCAGATCCATTCCTAGATAAACTATATATATGTGGAAATGGAAGAGTAGTAAACTAATGCTCACTATTTCTTTGAAGAGCCATCAAGTTTTCAGATGCTGAAATGGGAAATACCTTTAAAAACACCCTATTTTCTGCATTGTCAATATGCAAGAATTTAACCTCTAGAATTTCACTTAAAGGTACTATTATAAAGTCTTTTAAATGCCTGAAAAATTATTTTGGCAGAATAATAATGCTCCAGTCATTTGCCATCTTGTTCTTTTCCATCAGCCATGCTGAGATATTGTTAATTGGACAAGTATGCAGAGGGTTTTTTAAATGCTCGAACAGTATGCCACACTAACATCAGAATTTTGTTTTTCATTCAAATATCAAACACACCTGCATAAGATTTGCACATCATCCTTGCTTCTTCTCAAAATATTGCAACTAATTATTTGTCAAGAGGATATCTCATTAGAAAGAAACAGCTAGGAGAAAACTCTGTATTTCTGCCTCTGACACTGGTCAATAGAAGATGCATGCAGAAAAAAAAAAGGCAAAATATGTAGTGGTACTTTCACAACGTTCCTCCTAAACTCCAGCAATCAGCTCTCTAAATTAATGGGGGGTGGAATAATCCCTGCAGATGGACAGATGTCATAGTAAAATTGAAAAATGGACTATATCTTCAACATCCTGCTTTCTAAGGAAAAAATGTCTTAAGTGAAGGAGGCACTGTTTCTGTATGTTGCTGTTGCCCTTCATGAAGCTGTCCTCTAACACAGATAGCCAATACACATCTGCAGTCCCAAATTGTAGAGGCTACTTGCTTTTGTGGACTTCAACACATGTTCAGCAGAATTCAGCTTTTAATATGAAAATTGTCATAAGATTAAACCAACTCCACATTTGAAGTACTGTAGTATATAAAGATGAAAATCTGAAATTTAAAAGCAAAACAAACACATTAAAGGATTCCAAGAGAGACAAAAACCACCTAACAGTGTGACAAAGGCAAACTTTGTAAAGTTTCATGTGAAACAACTTAAGCACTTCAGTCCTAAATCACAAAGTCTGAAAGACTGGAAACCACTTGCTTTTGTCTCCGAAGGTGTCTTGTGGTCTGCCAGTGTAGTTTGTGGGTAAGTACATTAATTCTAATCTTTTGTACCACCCCTGTAATCTAGGTAACACATACAAGCCTTGCAACATCCAACAGGAAGCAGAGGCAGCTGCTGGGTAATATATACAAAGTGACTGCACATACAGAGGGGTAGTGCATGAAATGCAGAACTTCAGCAGTTTATAAATCATTTAATTCCATTCAGTTTGAATTAAAGGGAAAAGGTGGGAAACTACAAACAACCTCCTCCTTGTTTCTCCCATATATGTTTTGTGTTCAAAAGAATAACAGCTTGTTCAAGAGTCATAGTTTTTCTTAAGCCTTCAAATTAATGGAAACTTGTAACAGTCCAAACTTCCAAAGTATACATTTCCACATAGCTTAACAGCTTTACTTCAGTACTACCTACTTAATGAGATACTCTCTTAGTAAAAATGTTTTACAGAAGTTGCTTTCACTTAACATTTCTGTATCTAATCAAAGGCAACTTCTCTGAAGCATTAATAAATCCTCGTGCAGCCTGAAAGTATCTACCCACGGTACAAATCTTGCAGTGTCTGTGTGCTCATGCCATTTATATTACATCAGTTAAAGCACATGAACTGGAAGGTCAATTGACAGAATAGACTGATCTCTAGACCTTATTTCTCCTGTGCCAAACACAGGGCAACCAAGCTTCTGTACTTACTGACGAGTAACAAAAGTTACTTCACAGAAGCTGCAGCCTGTGAGAAAGCATTTCAAGTTAAAATCCCACTAAGCTAGAAGTCAAGAATGCTGCAGAGATAGCTTTAAAAGTGTGAGGGAAATGGAGGAAGAAAGAAAATACTAGGTGGAAAGACTTCAATTAATGAAAAGAAGAAATGGCAACCAAACAAGAGATTCCAAAAAGGCGAACAGTGTCTAAGGCTAGTACATATTAAAAGCTCTCAAAGAAGTTTACATCATGACTTCCTGTTTGTGATGAGCCTCAACATTTCAGGTTTTCACACTAGTTTCAACCTTCAACAATAAAGTCATAAGTCACAACCACCTAACAACTTTGTGCCCAATAAAGCAACTCAGCCAATAAGGAGGAAAGGAAGCACAGCACTTAATATACATGACTTATCACAGGATTAGCTACTAGCTAACTAGAAATACTTCAGTCTGAGTGTCCTTTCATTATGCATCAGCTGTTCTTTGAATTGATACGTTGTGTAAAAGATTACAGGATAGCTGTCAGTAACTTTCTAGGGAATGAGCTTAAAACCAGGTATGTTTACTAAAGTTCAAAATGGAAGTAAGTAATAATTGATCTACATGTATTTGATTTCTGAGTGAAGTTATGGTTGCACTGAGGAATTTAAGAATTCATGTTACTTTACATAACATTACAAATTACACTCAATATTTATATTCTAACCCATATTTGGTTGTCCAAGTAAGTGCAAAGAAAGAGGTGCATGTAAATAGATTTAAGATAATGTGCACAGAACCACAGAATTGTTAAGGTTGGAAAAGGCCTCTACAGAGTCCAACCATTAACCTAACACTGCAGTGTTCACCACTAAAGCAGAAGTTTACAGAAGTCTAAAAGTCTAGTAGACCAGAAGTCTACAACTTCTTGTTATGATGTTCTCAAAGCTCCAAATTTTGTCTGTTTGTTCTTCTGAAGTGTTCATCAAATACATTTTTAAGACTTACTCTGAAGTAGTCAATATTCAACTCATCTTACCATGCTACAGAAATCCTCTGGTTAGGTATAAAAGGAATCAGGCAGGCAGCTTGTTAGAACAGGCCAAAAATCCAGTAATTCCATTTGTAGTTATTTTACTGTATTTGAATGGTAAGCAAAAAAAAGGCATATTTTTCTATTTAATTACCTTGTACATTTAATACCAATGTGGCTCATCGGTTCAATTTTGGGTGCCATACTACCAATTTCCAGTACATGCAGTTTTATTCAGTAACAGGAACACAACTTGAATTTACTACAAATAAGTCTTCTTATATTATTATTTGAAAACTGACTGTAGCATTAGTATTCCTAGATGAGTAATAAAAGCAGCTGAAATTTATCCTTTAGGCTGCAAGCTGCATTATATTTAAGAAGCATGCAAAATTTTGAGCTCAGAAAAAGATGACCAAAAATAATTCTATTTTTAAAAAGTTTAGTATACACATACAAAAACTTCCAACCAATTACCCTTTGTAATCTGAGTCCATTGATTAATCATTTGATATAGCATGCAGAGTTCCAGCACGTTGCTGATTTAGTTTACCCCATTGGAACAGGTGAGAGAAATATCTGAATACTAAGGGCCAAATTCTTCTCACTTAGTCAAGAGATGGTACAGCAGCAGCTTGTTGCACCTGTGCCATAGCAAACTCCCACCCCACCCCACCTTTTAGTGACTAATTCAGCTTTAGACACTGGGCAGTAATAGTGACTCTATGCTGGCCTTATTGGTGTTCTTCAGTGATACCCTAGATTTGCCCTGTGCCTGGCTACTAGCTTGGCTTGCAAACACTGATGGCACAGTGAACCTTTCACAAGAACTCTGCAATTAGGATGGATTGTGCTGTTGCCACAACTTGGTACCATCATCATCTGATGGATGGTATCACAGAATAGAATTAAAGTATGTAGCTCCTCCAGGCTCCACTGATAGAGAAACATATACATTCACACTGCTAGCCAAATGCACGAAATAGTGTTTATCCAAAGGCCAGAATATGGACTTAAGTCTGCAGTTACGTGTATGCAATATGGGATTTGGTCATTATTTTGTTTCATCCTTCAGATGGAGAATCTGCAACCTTTCTAGTGTAAAAACCTGTAAAAATGCAGTGCTGGAGAGGAAAAAAAAGTTAAATAAGCAGAATCAACATTGATGGCCATGTCAAGACGTTTCATCTTGTCACACGTTTGTCCCACCCCTACCTTAAATTATAACTTTTGCTTTAACATTTGCATTTATGTGCAGTTTAAATATATAGAAGGTAACCATACAGTCACCAAAAGAGCTGTGCTCCTTTTCCAGTGCCTTTTACATGCTAACCAGTTGGCAGATTGTGGTCAGCACGTCACATACACCATCACCCTATCTTCAGGAAGATGCATTTACAAATGGGTAACGTTTCTCTTAGCTTTTGCAGAAGTAGAATCACAAAGCAGCTAGCCAAAAAACAAAGAACATGGTCATTAATGGATGTATGCATGAAGACACTTCAGTGCCAATTTAAGGAAGTTGTTTATTTAATTTGCATTGACTGAATTATACTGCTCCTAACATTTAGCAGTTGAGAGCAAACATTTTTGCCTCTTCCTGTTGCCATTTTCTTCAGATTTTGCTTTTTGAGGAAACACTGCAGGAAACACTACCTTCCCTCTTAAGATTTTATTTAAAAACTAGACAAATAGATACACAACAGTAAAGGGGAAAGGGAAGAAGTCATTACTAAACAAAGATTTCCAGGCTTGAAGAAGGTCTGTGTAAAGAAACATGGAGAATGCTGCCAAGGTAGAACATGTCTATTACATGCAGAGTTTCATAAAATCATAGACTCACTAAAGTCAGAAAAGATCTGTAAAATCATCAAGTCAAGCCATTTTTTCTTACTGTTTCTATGTATCCTAGAATGATTTCCTTCCTACAGTGTTTACCTAGTTTGGAAATTAAAAATTTAGCCACCACGAAGCACATATTGGAAGAGGAGTGCACTTCTACATGGAATTAGTCAAACTCTGCTATTATTGAAATTCATGTTCTTTGTAGCATTTCCTTTCTGTGAAAGTGAAATGCTGATAAAGATTTGTCTAGACTGAACTGTTTAGGAAATCACTGGTATTATTCAGAATTATCATTATTCTGTGAGCTTATGAATCTTCATTCCAACCTGCTTACATTAATGTACACACATTAAAGATGTACAGTATTGCCTGCCTTCATGACAATTCAGTTGCTCAGCCAGGCATGTAACAAATGATTGTATAGAGAAAATTATGCAACAGCTTTCCAGCAGTAATTCTACTTTTCCCCCGAAGCACTGTTTCTTACCTTTTAAACTGACACTGAGCAGAGGAAAAAGTCAGTACAGTTCCTTATTTTGTTCATAATGCAAAAATACACTAAATAGCTGGCTTTTGGGGAATTCTTCAAGCAAGCAACAAAGCAAACGAGTTAGAGTGCTTTAATGGAGAAAGCTAGGTTATTGATTTTTAAATCTGTTTTTAAGTGAGCCTAATGACTGGTAAAGGTGCTGGACTGATGGCCCTAGAGACTATACTCAATCTATAGCATAGACAACATTCCAAGATCCTCAACTGTGTTATAAGTCTCAAGGGATTGATCCTAAAAGCTTGGATCTACTAAGATTGTTATGAAAACACTATCTACACTTAGAGAAAGGATGTGCTTGTTTAATTAAAGGAAAAGGTAACAAACAATTAGGTTGAATTGCTCTACAATCCTATGGTTTTAAGCAACACTCTCAGAGCTGTATATGAAAAGGCTATTGAAACAGAAGCAGATTCTACTGCAAAGATGACCGGGCATTTTGCACACGATGTAGTATTAGGTAAAGACATTTCTTCACAATGCAGCATGAACTGAAATGAGCCAGTGAGCACAGGAGTTACATAAGCCATTTCGGTTTCAAGACCTTCTGATCTTTTTAACTAACAGAAAGTTACTACAACTACTAGAGCAAGGAAGTTTGAAGACAGAAATTTCATAGATTGAAGGTTTTGGCAGTTTAAAACTTAAAAATCTGTTAACTGACATTAAGCAAGCATCCTTTTTTTTTTAAGCAATCTCAGTATACTACCACATAAAATTCATCCTCGCAACAGCAAGAACCAAAAAATTTACGCATGGATTCTTCTACTTGCACAAATGAAATTTAGTTTCTAACTACAGTAGCCTTAATAGTTGTAGAAAATAAAGATATAGAGGGGCTTATTTTCATATATGCAGTTCCAAGTGGAGTAAATGCAACATGAATATGATCAACTCATTAATTAAGGAAAAAAGCCAAGACAGAACATAACTGCCAATCTCATTTAACGTCAAATCATGTAACTAAACACTCTTTTGTTCTCTTACATCCCAAGATAAAGGCAAGATTCATGAATAAGAGTTTTATTGCATTCATTTAAAAGAATGTACTTTGGCAAAAACGGGTAATGAAGATGTAATAACTATTAAATAAGCAAAACCTGCTACAGGTGAAAGGACAAAAGGTACAAGTGATCAGAGACTGTAGTATAATATCACTTACCTCATGATGCAGCTCAGCTATCTGATCTTTCAGTTCTCTGATGTACTGGTTAGAATCAGATCTATTAAGCTGTCCTTGAATTTTTCCTTCTTCTTTCTGTTTTGGTTAAAGAAAGGGAATCACATTCAAGTCATTCAAAGATCTACTATATTAAAAATACTAATTTAACTGTCTGCATATTTTTGTCATGAACAGAAGCTATTCCCAGACACCACCCAGCACTTTCATTTGGTTGAAGTTACAGCAGGTATCTAGAGGTGACAGTGGCTCAGGCCAAGCTGACACTCTCTATAGTACCAGGTAGGATTCTGTGGAGGAGCATGAAGAATTAACAGCTTCACAGGTGGAATCCACATCCTGTGTACATGAGATTGCATTTTAGTAAACCACTACTACAGAATATTATCAATACATGGAACATATCATAGTGTACTTTATTTTCACTAATGTAAAGTTTACATTTAGTAACAAGACATTTCCTTTAGTCTCCAAGTAAACAAGACTGTTCTTTCCTTGCATTGTGGGACATGCACTGGGAAACACTACATATGACAAGCTTCTTTTGTCCTGCAGAAAGAATTGTAACATCCAAAATATGGTGGTATTTGCCACGTAGAAGTTCCAGAGAGTATAAAGGAAGAGGTGAATGTCCCCTAATACCAATGCTTCAAGAGGTATACAGAAAAACTGGCAAGTAAAAAAAGAAAACCAACCCAAACAAAAATACATGAAGAGGAATAGGACATTTCCCTCATTTGTCAATCAAATGCAGCTCCTACGTTTCAGGATGCTTGAAAGGTTTCATCTGCACTGAGTGCCTGCAGCGCTGGTTTCCATCTTGTCCGTAAAGGGAATCCTAATGTGACTGAACCCAACTTGGCAGAACTGAGATAAACAATCACTCTCATGGGGAATGCACTCCATGTTTTCTGCTTGCTACTAATAATATGCAGAACAACTCTGCTCTTGACTTTTTCAGCTAAGTAATTTCTGAAGCAGCCACCAGCTCTAGAGAATGCAAGCACCTTGATTCTTTACCTTGACTGTAAATCACATACAAGCACTACATAGCAGAAATACAAATAAAATGGGAATATCTTGTTTTTCTACCTATAGCTCATTTTGCTGAAGTTTTAATTACACTTGAAGAAAGCAAACAGTTTACTTCAACAGCCAAATTGAAAGTCATTTGCAAAGAGAGGTTAAATACCTTTTAGAATGAAAAGTGTTAACTCAAAAATTAAGACAAAAAGCTTTAATGGAGAGGTCCCTTTAAAACACCCCTCTGAAACATACCCAGGACAGAACTTTGAGGGAAGATAACATGCTACCTTCCAAACCCTTCTTCTGAATGAAGAGAACAATTTAGAACACTGTCAGTGTTGGCAATATCAAAGCAATATTTCTTTTTTCAGGCTTTGTTTTTCTTGCAGTGAGGTATGCATTACAAAATTACTCAAAAAATAATTTTGTCATATTAATTCCCACAATCTGTAACATGGAAGAACAAGATCATTTAATGCATAATTCAAGACTGAACCTAGTTTCCAAGGTAACCTATGGCTAAATTCACACACACACACACACAAGTAGTGTTAATATTAACAGTATTACTAATAGTTCCTGTCCTAAATAGTTAAAAAAATCCCAAACCTAGTCTAACCCCATCATCTCTCTCTACAAGAATGACTGCTGGCCTATGAAACACAAGCAACATAAACTGCTGACTAAAAATACATCAGCATATGAAAAAAATCTTCCTTGCTGTCAGACACTAAGACTCTACACAAAGAGAATGACCTGATCTCTTGACACAGCAGGAATATATGGGAGAAATGCTTGTCTTAAGCCCTTTCCCTCTGTTTGAAACCTTGACTTTCCCATTTAAGCCTCTAAGTCTATGGATTCTATGTCACTGTACACTGCGCAATCAAAATGCAACAGTAAAGCAAGGTTTTAGCAGAAATAGAACAGAGGGGGCATAGCCCTTTTAAAACAGTAGTGTAATAAACAGCTGAGCTCATACAGAAACTGCGCGCACAAGAGGCCATGAAACAGGCGCTCCCAAAGTCAGTATAAACAGCAGAAGCAGTAACATTTAGCAGGTTGGGTTTGGCACACAAATAGCTGAAAGCTGTTAGTGTATATATATGGGAATTACACATTTCCATTACATTTAAGTGGTTTTATTGTTACTTTTTATTCTAGAAATAGTACTGTAAAGTTAATGCAGATATTACAGAATAGTTGTGTGTATTTGCTCATGGAAGAACTGACTGTAGCTACAGTCAGTTGGAGCTGAATGGAAGGCATAAGCCTGGCTTGCAAGATGCCCACTATTAGTGAAAGGCAAGTAAGTTTCAGTTTTCCTTTTAGAACTACAGATTTTGTAGAGCTGGCAATTCACAAAAAAAAAAAAAAAAAAAAAAAAAAAAAAAAAGGAACCCTGCAATGGCATTTTTTACAAATATACTTTAAGAAAGGTCATGCTGTAACTTCCTCTTGCAACATTCAAAATACTAGGGATCAGAAGCTGATCCTTTTAACTTGCTGCAAAAACCTCACATATTTCTAATTAAATAATCCTATGTTCTATGGGCTACCAAGTCTGTCTACAGTGGATAAATTGGACGGATGACATAGAAAAAAAATTAGGACAAGGTATCAGAGTTTTCTTTACAGCTGCTGTTCATCTCTGACCAACAAAAAAGATATAGTCTACTAAGTTGATCATGCCATTGTCCTTTAAAGATGCTTATGGCAAGTGTGGTAGCAAACCAGTGGAAAACATGCAGGAGTCAGACACCAAAGCATTAAAATATCTTTTAATTTCTATCAAAATCATCTAATTTAGAGAATAAATAATAAGTAGACAATATGTAAGCCGAAAGCTTACATATATCTAAGGAACAAAAAAGTCTTTTGAAGTTTTATCTGTCATATTATGATTTTCAAGTTAACCAATATTCTTTAATATTCAAATGACTAATATTTCCCATCAATACATACATTTTTACACAAGTACAAAGTATTACCATGATCTTCCAAATTGTTTCACCTTCAAGTGACATTTCATGTTAGAAAGTAATCTGAACTTAATGCAAGTAATTCCCACCTTCTGATGAGCATTCATTAATCAAAGGCAAATTTTAATGTGAGGAACCTAAATTTGGCAGTAATATTTTTTAACAGTAGATTTTCATTAGGGGAGCTTGACACCACCACCCCTCAGCCTGCTTTTCTCCAAACTAAACAAGCCCAAAATCCTTAGCCACTCCTCATAGGACTCTTTCAGCCCTTTCACCAGCTTTATTACCCTCTGGACACATTCAAGGACCTTCACATCCTTCTGAAATAGTGGGGCCCAGAACTGCACACAGTACTCAAGGTGAGGCCAAACTACCAGTTACTACACAGTCACACTGACATAAGGAAAATTAATTCGGTTTCATGCAGCTTAATTTCATTTAATGCTTCCTGTTGTGGCATTTACTTTAGTAGGAAGTCGACATTTCACTCTGCATTGGTTGTATACTGTGCTTGAATAGTTTTGTACTACTGTGCTTGAGCAGCTTTGTACTTCTGAGGAAAGCACCCAGATCAGCTGCATGGGTTCAAAACTGAATGTTACAACTCCACTTAAAATTTAGAAGTCTTTAAGGTATGAATATCACACCTTTTAAAAGAGAATAGCATACGCAATTAGTAATCTCTCTTCGTGTTTAATTTTTTAAATCTAGAGTTATACACATAGGATGTGGATTGCTGATTTAGTTTTTTGGTGGTGGGCTTTGAGGGGGAGCACTATTATAGAAAATCTGTGATACTTGGAGAGTTCACACCACAAAAACTAGCTGGTCACTAGGCAAATAATAGTAATTTTAAATTTAAAATTAATATACAGAGAAAAAGTCAGAGAACATATCAATAAGCAAAGTGTGGGTATTATCAGAATTGCAAAATAATGAAAGCTAGCCAATTCTAGAATCCAGGAATTTGTTTAAAACATCCTGCAGTCACATGTGAATGAATCTGTTTACACCCACATCCCTGGCATACTGCGTCTGTGTATTGGCATCACTGCGGTGCCTACCTCCTTTTCCAAGAAGGGTTTTTAGAAGAGCAATGCCAATTGGCGTTACACTGTAATTAAAGATGCATCATCTTGATTTCACTGCTTTTGAAGATGTGTAACTCCTCCCTTACAGTCTCTTCCAGCAGACCAGCTCCACCAGCACCACCAGGGTTAGAAATCTGTGTATCAGGGTAACAAACACCCTCGTGGCAGGTATCATCTCTGCTCTACGGACAAGTGCTTGTAACAGCGTACACAGCCAATACACAATCCAACCCCCTGCCCCAGAGGTTGTGCATATAGTGGGAGTAGCATGGGCAGTGAAGCAGGAAATGAGCTCTGTAGATCAAAAAAACCCGCTGCTAAACCAGAACTCACTTAGGCCCCTTCACAGTTTTGGAAGCTCTCACCTCTCTCATCCTGCTGTGAAGTACTAGAGTGACTGTACTTATGTGCATACCAAGAGTTACACTGAGAGCTCCTGAGAAGAAAAACCTGCACCCCAAAAATTCACTCCTTAAAATGAGGAAAAATTCTGTCCACCAAAAAGTATCAACTGAGAATCATGGTTTCCATATCATATTTAAATCTTCTTTTGTCTGGCTTTCTAAGAGAAAAGCATCTTGCAAAGAAGCAACAGCTAGTCTCAAAAAACCACCTGATGCCTACTGAGAACTCCTGAACATGTGGAGACCTTTCAACCTCAATCAGCATCAGGCCAGGATGTATAGCTGGCAACACAAGTGTGCAGGGACAGACTGGTTAAAAAATATGCTGATTTAAAATACCTGAAACCATTACTGTATAATAGCCTCCTAAAATCAAGTTTAGTACTCATAATAAAAAGGGGCTTATACAACAAACAAATCACCAGGAACCACCTGGAAAACACTGGAGGCCTTAAGCCGGCTTTCGCTGCTCAATCGAAGTTTAAGATACAGAAGATCAGTGTAATCAAATTCCAGTTGCAGGTGTTTCATCCCAAGAGGAGTACAAGTTTTCTAAAACACTCAATTATCACAACAGAGTAGGAAAGGAAATATACATCAACAAGGAAATCAGCCATTTTAAATCATAAGAAAACATCTAGGGTTGTTTTCACTTTAATAACTGTGAACTTAAAAACACAGAAAAAAAATGGTTTCATAGGCAGTCAAAATCCAGGCACGCTAGACAGTTGCTGTTCCTCAGATGACATCTTTACTAAAAGTGACTGGAAGATAGGATGTTTCCCTAACACCCTTAATTTGATCTTTTCTGACTTAGAAATATTTACTAGGTAACAACTTGCCTCAGCCTCTTTTCAGGAGAGGCTTTAAAATTATTACTCTGTGGCAAAAGATACTGCATTAAAAATGTAAATGAAGTATATTCAGAAGGGTAGATGTGGTAACTACTGTCCTTTCAGTGACTTTACAGTGAGTCATTCTAGACTTTCAAAAAACACATCACTAACATCACACACCACCAATGATAAGAGTAAAAAAGGGTTTCCTGTAATTTGAAAAGATGGAAACAATTTCTTTACTGAACAGTCAGTACTTGGAAAAGTTATTAAACAGAGGTCATAGAAAGGCTTCATTCTAAAGAAATAGTGCTAAAAGTTTAAACCGTGGGGAGATTACTAGCACAATCATGGATTTCCTTTACAGTTGTTCTCAAAGCAGCTTTGACAGGGTTAGAGATAGGGTAGATGTGACAAAATTCTCTGAATCTGCCAGGAAACACAGCAGGAGGAAGTGATGTTACTGCCTGTCCAGATCAACCTAACAAAAAGAAGAATTAATTCTTATGGATATTTTTTGCTTTGAGATTACTCAGGTGTAAACCCAGTTTTTCATATTACAAGTATGCTTTATATCACCCAACTCAAATCAGCCATGGATAATTTTAAGAGGATACCACAAGTCATCAGCCTGCATAGAAATGGAGAGAAAGGGATTAAGCTGCCAAGCAGAGGCTACAGCTGCCCCACTGCTTCCTCAAACTGCCTACACTTCTACTGGTCTAGTGCTCCTCACCTGAGGCAGCTGAGTGACTGCAGCTTGTAACTGATTTTACCTTGCCTGAATTTTTCTATTCTTCTTTCAATTACTGCAGGGAAAACCTTAAAAAAAACCAAAACGGAAACAACATCAATAGACCAACAGGACTGCCCATATGCAATCAGAAGGAACACTTGCTAATTATTAGGCCAGAAATATTTGCTTGCTGCAGTTTGAAGCTATCAGTTCAGCTGAAAACAAGGAAGACTACCTTCCCAAGGAAGCAAACCTGAAGCTTGGCTGATTGACTATAGGCATAAAGGGAGACAACATCCACTCCTTGGCTCTTTTCATCTTAGGAAAGGATGGGACATACAGGATCAGACTGCATGCAACCTGACCAGGACAAGCCATTTAGTTGTAGAGTGTAAATCTCTAGCCGTTGTGAGAAAGTGAAACTGCACCTTGAATACTGTGTTCAGTTTTGGGACCCTCAGTACAAGACAGACATTAGGGTGCTGTAGCATGTCCAGAGAAGGGCAACAGAGCTGGTCTGGAGCACAAGGCTTACAAGCAGCAGCTGAGGGAGCTGGGGGGTGTTTAGTCCAGAGAAAAGGAGGCTGAGGGGAGACCTTATCACTCTACAACCATGTGAAAGGAGGTTACAGTAAGGTGTGGGTCAGTCTCTTCTCGCAGGTAACAAGTGAAATGACATGAGGAAATGGCCTCAAGTTGCTTCAGGCAAGGCTTAGATTGAATATTAGGAAAAATTTCTTTATGGAAAGGGTTGTCAAACATTGGAACAGGCTGCCCAAGGAAGTGGTTGAGTCACCACCCCTGGAGGTATTTAAAAGACATGTTGATGAGGCACTTAGAATCATGGTTTAGTGGTGGACTTGACAATGCTGGGTTAACAGTTGGACTCGATGATCTTAAAGGTCTTTTCCAACCTAAATGATTTTATGATTCTATGTAAGCTTCTCCCCAGTGTAGAAATACAAAGAATAGCAGCCCAGCCATCCAAAAATCCATCCTTCATCTGCTAATAAATTCCTCAAATGTCCTGCCCAGAGCCCAGAAACCTGCTAAATACATCCAAGTCATTTTTGGGAAGGGATGCCATCCAGAGGGACCTGAACAAGCTTCAGGAGTGGGCCCATGGGAACCTCATGAGGTTCAATAAGGCTCAGTGGAAGGTGCTACACCTAGGTCAAGGCAAACCCCCATATCAATAGAGGCTGGGGGATGAATGAATCAAGAGCAGCCCTGCCAAGAAGGACTTGGGGGTGCTGGTGACTGAGAGGCTGGACATGAACTGGCAATGTACACTTGGAGCCCAGAAAACCAAACATGTCCTTGGCTGCATCAAAAGCAGTGTCAGCAGCAGCTCAAGGGAGGGGATTCTCCCCATCTACTCCATGCTTGTGAAACCCCACCTGGGCGCTCTGGGGTCCCCAGCACTGGAACAACATAGACTTGGTGTAGTGAGTCCAGAGGAGGCCATGAAGATGATCAGAGGGCTGGAGCACTTCTAGGAAGACAGGCTGAGAGAGCTGGGGCTGCTCAGCCAGAAGAGAAAGCTCCAGGGAGACCTTAGAGCTCCTTCCTAAAGCAGCTACAAGAGAGCTGGAGAGGGACTTTTGATAAGGGCATATAGTCATAGGACAACAGGGAATGGCTTTAAACTGAAGGTGGGTAGATTGAGATTGGATATTAGGAAGAAATTCTTTACTGTAAGGATGGTGAGGAAACCTGGTCTAGGGAAAGGTGTCCCTGCCCATGGCAGGGAAGCTGGAAAAAGATGATCTTCAAGGTTCCTTCCAAACCAAGCCATTCTGTGATTCTCTGTTTGCCTCCCAAACATAAGCTGAACTGGGAAGTGAGAGAAAAATAAAGACAGGAGTAAAAAAAAAGCTGACAAAGTAAACCTTTGTTTCCACATAACAGGGCTATAACATCAGGGCTTTCCTTTGTCACTTCTGGGGCTTAGGTATGTGCAACGTAAGTTAAACTTCAATTGTATTTCAATTCCATGCTATTTTTGCTAAAGAAAGAATAACCATCATGTATTGGACAACTCATTGTATTTCAATATACTTATACAAGAGTTTAAAAGCTCAGCATCATGAACTGAATGTTCAAACAGGACAAGGTGACATTTAGAATATATTAAGAAATAACTTCTTAACATCAAAAACTGACAGCTTGTTGCAGAATTACATCTATTATTGAACAGTAGTTCACTCTCCATCCCAGTCATTATTACTAACCAAAACTAAGAGTGACCCAGAAACTGTGATTTAAATCTAGCATGTGTGTGTGTTATGTCAGATCAGTTCTTATGTGGGAGTAGTGATACTCTGTATTACAAATTTAACATCACTGTCTTGCACCTACACCTACATAAACATTTAAAAGAAAACCTCGCAATTTAGGTTAAGCATTGCTATAGCCCATGTAGATCTGGCAATGAATCCCTTGAGCTTCTTAGAAAAGCACCACCCCCCTCAAAAAAGGGAAGGTTATGTGGTAGGTTAACTTCCTCCCTTAATTTTTATCGCCTTTGAAACAGCATGACAGGCAAGACCTATTTGTGATGCTCTGTGCATCTGTACTTTAATTCTGATATCTATGCTCCAAGACGGGCTAAATGTATTTCTGGTATTCAATATTGCATTTCAAGTCATTAAGGCAAGTCCTGATTAAAAGGGCCTCTGCTCCCCACATGAGGTGACAGCAATTACAGCAACAAGCTGAACAGAAAAGAATGGGAGGCAGCTCTTTCTCCAGTGAAGAAGAAGTTATGTAAGATTTTCAATTTCCTTAAAAAGTGGCTTTTGTTTAAGCCCTGTTATCTATTGCATGGTTTACAGTTTACAAGCTTTGGGAATTCAGGATTTCCAACTCCATTATTACATTTTTTTGGTTGGTGGAGGTGTTTCAAAGGCTTTTGAGCATGAGTACACAAAAAGGAAGTTTTGATCCTAAGTTTGATCCTAAGTTTTGCTGGCAAAACACACTGGTCAAAATATCTGCTTAGACTCTTAAGAAAAAGAAATCTATCAAAGTTCAATAAAAGTATTTCAAGTCATGTCTACAGTATCAAAAATAAATAAACATTAGCAGAATTTATTTCTGCTAAATCATTTGGTTTAAATATTATAAAGTTCACACTCAAAATCTGTATTTCACAATTGAAGACATTATCTTTCATGCTAGTATAAGTTTGAGATCAGATGTTCACCAAAAACCCAACAGTTCAAACTCATCAAATGAACATGAACCTCAGCCACAAAATGACTTCATTCTCCACACTGTATACAAAGAAAGCACAGCCACTCTCTCTTTTGTGAAGAAAATCAAGAATTTTACTAGGATCAAACTCAAGAAATCATTAGCAGGTGATAATCTGAGAACACCATAAAGATTGGAACTTGAAATGCACTTTGGAAGGAAACAAAAAGCCTAGAATAATAAAAACATAACTAAGACTTGCATTGTGCAAAGTAGTACTTGTGAAAAGGAAGGAGAGATGATGTGGATAAACAACTGAACATGAGAGAGCGCAATATTATGACAAAACAGGGACTGTATGATCTTTGGATGTATTAGCCAGAGTCATGAAATAGATTACTTTCCTGCACTTCTTTATGCCTCACGACAAGGTATTATAAAATCCGCATGCAATTCTGGGATCCCTAACCTAAGCAGAGTTATGGAAAGGGAATAGGAGAGAGTAGGAAAATGATGGAGCATGGATGGTTTGATCAGTCAAACAACAAAAAACCAAGTCATATGTATTTACAACAAAAAATGAACACAATTTGAATTGTGTGACAGCTATCCAAAAACTCCCAACTGAAGATTAGGGGATTCTCCATTTCACAAGATCCTGACTACTTTTTGAGAGATGTGTATCAATCAAACAATGGAAGCAGGATGGCATTTGAAGTCTGTGCTAAAGTAAAAATAATGCAAAATGAGTAGTACTCACTTCTCACCTACAAAATCACATTGTTTGAAGTAACCTTTAAACTTCCCCTCTCTTTTTTTAAAATGTTAATTTGAGTAGAAGATTTGCCTTAGCTACTCTCTTGTTATCTCACTAGATGATAAATGATTCATATGCAATGCTTACTTATCTAGGTATTTCTAATGTACTGATCACAGCATTATCTAAGCATTATATGATTTAAAGAAATGACTGCTCTAACTTTTAATGAATATAGTGCCTGCTGCACTAGAGGAAATATAACAAAAATTCTTTATGCAAGCTCAATGAAATTTACTTACACATTCCATATACGAAGAGATGAAAAAGATACAACTAGCTGAGAAATCATAGGGGAAAGGTGGCTTTGACACAATACAGTAAAATCACCTCAAAGGAAAGATTTCAGAAGGAAGAAACACAATAGCAACACCATGTTTTTAAAAAAAAGTAAACCAGAGAATAACTAGCTTGTAACTTAGTAAAAAATAACCAAGAAAAACTCTGCAGCAGAGTTCAGACAGGACAACAGTATGTGAGTTTAGAAAGGTCAGACTACAGTCAGAAATCATGATTTCCCAAAGCCAAGAAAATATAAAGAACAGTAATTTCTGATTTTCTCATCAAGGGAGCAGCAAGTTCATGAGATGGTGAAAGCTCCAAAAGGAACTGAAAGAGTAAGGAACAACACAGAGACCAAAGGCTGCATCTTGAGATCCTACAGTGACATGGTAGCAGTAAATATTTCTGGTTTCAAAATTTACATAAAGGGAGTAAGAGTTTTACAATAAATCCTTCAATACTAATCATAGCAGAAGAGTAAGCACAGAAAAAAAAATGGTTGCCAGAATCAAAATGTATGCATTTTTTTGGACAGAGGATGTTTTCAATCTCGTCTATTAATTGGTAAGAAGTACCAATTGCAAGAAAAAAACCCAAATAGAAGTCAAAGTTAAAAAGTGTTTTGACTTTAACATGGTATTTGTACAGAAGGAATTATTAACAGCTCACAAGTATGCGCACAAGATAGATTTAAGGCTTTCCTTGTACAGGAATTCAGTAATACAGCATTATCCCACTTGGCAAAGCAGTGCATTGTATTCACAGTAGGCTAACAAAGAAACACAGTGGAGGAAGAAAAAAACTCACGAAGTACTAAATCTAATCAGTATCAAGTTTCACATTTAATGCCATCACTTGTTACCTGGATTTCTAATTCAGCAATATGCTGCTGGAGCTCTGCCACAGCTGCAATGCGATCTGCTTCACGGAGTCGTACTGCCATCACTTCTTCTTTACTCTGAAAGAAGTCAGAAATGGGAGCTAACTAGCACCACTTTTAGCTGATTAAAAGCTGTGCACTGCTTTTACCCAAAATCCTAAGTAGAGAAAACTTAATACACTGCTGTGCAAACTACAGCTATTCTAAGAATTCAAATTTAATTTTAACCCATAGGAGTATGAAATAATCTAATATAAACTCTAAACTATAATAATCTAAAAAAAAGTCTGTGCAGTTTTGAAAACTTGCTGTTATCAATTTCCAGGTCCAGAAAACAACTGTCTTGTTTTCCAGAAATATTATACTGTAAATAAGAAAAAGAATCAACATAATAAAAAAAACCAGCTCATGCTTTAATTTTGGACTTTATATATATATAAACAGCAAAGCTACACAAGAGTTACTTATTTCATCATTTCCTTTATCCTAAAAAAAAAAAAGAAACACAAAAGCAAATGTATTCTCAGCCTCATTCTCAACCTCTCAGCTATCTTAGTCACAGTGTATAACAAAGACAGTTTAGAATAAAATACTAATGCACATAACCTACAATCGGCCTCCCACTGTAAGTTTAACCTACAGGTCTGTCTATAAATGATAGGTAATTTGAGTTTGAACAAGAGAGAAACAAATGTCCTGTTTTATGAGGCAAGTCCTCAAGACTTCAGAGCAAAAACCAATATTTTATTGTCAGTAGCCTGGTACAACCACAGAGAGAAAGTAGTGTTAGATAATTACTGAGCCATACTATCAGCTGAAGAGCAAACAACGCTGGGGAAGACACAGATTAGGCTCAGGTACACCTACTTTTATAGTAGACTGGTGTAACTAAACTGTATTTACTGCAAATCAGTTCCAGTACTTCAGTTATTTTAATGTGTGCTTTAAACTAACAGTATTCAACCAGCCTTCATTAGACAGTACGGTTGAGATCAAATCAAACATATCAAAGCTTATCTATAGAAGCTACTTCAAAACATGCTATTTGTTTGGGTTATTTTTTAAAAAATATTCCCATAACGGAGGTATATCATCCACAGGATCCAATTAACTGCATTTGTAATCAGTGGAGCCCATTTCAGAGAAATCTATCATGTGGCTAGCCAAAGTTTAGCCGTTCTTGCTAAATTCTGTTGCATGAGTGTTCAAATGAAGCCAAACCGACAAGTCCACAGGATTGCATGTATTTAACTGAAAGCTGAAGGAAAAAGTGGCTTGGTTTGACTTTGGTATCGGAGATGAGTCAATAGTGTTGCTCTAGATGGCACTGATGCTTTATCTCAAAATGGAGCGTGTTCTCAATAATTACCACAGAAGTTGATATGGTAGGAAAGACAAGACTGGGTGGGGGCACAAATCTTATGTTGTAAATTCTTTAGCACAACTGATTAGAAAGATCAGTGGCAAGTTTCAAGAAACAATTTGAAATTGAGTCCTTGCTGTAGAAGCAGTAGTCAGATAAAAAGGGAAAAACATAACCATACACACCAGTGACAAAAACAGTTGCTGTACAGGTAGTATGAGATGCAACTGGCTACAAAAATTTTAATTTCTGCTTAAGCATTTCATCTTTTAAAAGAAAAATACAAGCTCCTGAAATAACATACCAGTTCATTATGCATAAAACAACTGGGGAGTAGAAAATCAAAATATATTTTTTTGAGACAGTAGAATATTGCTACCTAGCCAAGACAAAAATAAAACTAGAGCATGATTTTAAACAACTTGAAAAATCAGGAAGAAAAAACCCAAAATCCGTTACTAATAGAATCAGGAATAATTGTTGTTGTTTCTGATATATAATGAACTATTATTTGTAAAACATCTTACAGTGTAAATTGTAATCTTTTTTCAATTGGCAGCAAAACTAATGGATCTAATGGATCTTCAGGATCGAATGTTAGTAAAATGAAGTTAGTAATGTTAGTAAGTAAAGATACTTCACTGGCTCTTAACCATAGCTGCTTTCAGAGAATCTCTACGGAGTATGACTGGTGCTCTGTCTGTTACTGTCACACTTTTCCCTAGCCCATGTTAGAATACTGTTCTACAAATGTATTATCCCACTGAGAACAGTTATGTGTGCTAACTAATTAATCAGGTTGAAGACATATTGCTCTCTTTATAGTCAACATAAAAAGAGAATATTGACTACACACTCTCAATCCTCAGTCTCTTAAGGATTAATGAGCACCTTCAGTATCAAAAAACAATCAAACAAAATAAGTTATGGGTTATATGAGAAAGACATCACTAAGATTGTGATTATTAAAAAAAAAATCAGCCTTAAAAAAATAGTACATAGGAAACCAGAGATTATGGCAAACAAGAAAGCCAGTAGAAGCAATTTCTTCTAGTTAAGATTCATTGTCTTTTTTCCTAAAAGCTTGTGATGGAGTTTAATGAGTCAGTAGAAGTTACCTCTTTGCTGCACTGTGGGTTCCGGTCCCACTAGAAACAAGCAGAACTGGCAAGACAGCAACAAAAATGAAAACCTGAAACAGTCTGTTGCTGAGGACTGTCCTTTTATATTATAGACAGACACTTTTCTGAGCAGAACCGTGCTTTAAAGTAAAAGTTTATCTTCGTGGGACCAGAAAGAAGCAGCTCTGTCAAAACCTCAAGTGGTTTTTGTGAGATTGTAAATTCAAGATTATACTGTCAAAATCAGTAAAAAGAATTTTGGTTTTATGATTTATGCTTCTCAGTTAAGACACAATTTTATCCAACAATGGCAGACAAGACTAAAATGTACATATATATTAGCACTTTTCAGGATGTTGTTTACCTTGCATTCAATCTCTGCTTGTCTACGTTTTGCTTCATTCAACTGAGCCAGAAGTCCTTTGTTCTGTGCAGAAAGATACTGCACCTTCTCCTGTAGGCTGGTAACCTCTTGCTCTGCCCTTCGTAAATGATTACTATTGATCTGATTCTGAAATTTATGACAAAAAAAGGAAACAAAATACATGTTAAGGAAAGGATATTAATCTAACTCCCTGAAGTCTGACAAAACAGACTTAGAGATCATTTACCATAAAAAACTTTTGATGAAAAAGCATTCAGAGTTTTTTAAGTGTAATCAGAAGAATTTGCATGACATTTTGTTTATGACCAGGATATTCAAATTGTTCTTAAACAACAGATGACTCATTGTAAGAACATTATTGCAAAGCTCCAATAGATCAGTTTTTCCCAATTTGTTGCCTAGGTAAGGCAGGTTTTGTGAACTTGTATCCCAACTACACTATGCATCCAGGAAAAATCAGGTATGTCATACTGTGCGCGTTTCTTTGTCTAGTGAATTCCTGAAAGCAGTATGGCACCTTAGTTGAGATCAGTGCACAAGTACAAGTCACAGCACTTGTACCTGAAGCTGTGCACACCATTCCACGAGAATGGCATTTCTCTCAAATGACAGCTAAACAGCATATGCACATACAAAGACTCGATGTGTAACACTGAAGTGAGAAGTACCTAAATACATGTAAGCCAGACAGCAGAATCTCTATGCCCCCTAGTGACCAAAAAAAATATTGACACGTCAGTGAAAATTTTAAAAGGTAAGCCAAGAAGAATCTTATGCAGTTGGTATAAAGTGGTGCCTCTGTCAGAAAGAAGCCTTCATATGCCTTGCAGTTGGTTAATCTCTCTTTAATAGCATGTCCTTACATGCTCTCCTAGTTTCTGGAATTGCTGAACCTTGTCAAGTAAAGCTGTTGTTTGTTTAGTTTTTTGGATGCATAGATCTCTTTCAAAAAAGTTACATTTAGCAGGTATTTCATGGGAAGACTTCTTAGAAGTCTCTTACAAATCCCTCTCAATCATCAGCACATTGTGCTTACTAACTTGAGTGAAAGTTTACTAATACAATATGAACTCACCACTTCAGTGCACTTTCAGGTGCTTAATAACTTTTTAGTTATACAAAAAGAATCTTGGCAATCGAGGTATGATTGTCTTTTTTGCACAAACTTCAGCAGGGGTAACACATGCTTTTCTATTCTGGCACATAAAAGGCAAACCTCGTGCTAAAAAATCCTGACCAATACATAGCTGCTTCGCTGAGTCCACAGCTTAGTAACCAGATTCACGACCTCAGTAGAAAATCTAGTATCAGCAATGTCACCACAAGAAAGCACACACTGTCATCTAAACATTACTATTATGAGAATTGCCAATTAGATTTGTGAAATTTAGAACACCTTAAACATACTTTTGTTGTTATTACACTTGTTAAAATTTAATGAATTAAGACACACACACATTCAGAATCTACCAACTAATCCAAATGAGAAATTCAGAAAGCATAGTTCTGGAAAAGATTAAAGAGGAGACAATAAAGTTGGACTGTATGCACTAGATTCTCCCATCCTCGTCTAACAGAAGTAAAAAGACCCCGCATTTTGGAACTAAAGTCCTGCCTGTAGACAGTGAAGATCCTCATCAGGTATCTACCATTTAACACCAAACTTCCAGCATCCAGCTCAATTCACATGTACTAGCATTCAGTAACATACCTGTGTTTCCATCTCCATCATTCTTTGTTTGGTCTCTTTCAATTCAGCCTGAGTTTCTGCTTCTCTCAACCGCACTGTCATCAGCTCATCCTGTAGCTCATTCACTGCATTTTTTCTGGGAGGATCTTTCCATCTTCCAGTGGTACGAGCTAGATGACGCTAGAAAAACAGCATGTTTTTCCTGATAATGCCTGATCCTTCCTGTTGTTTTCTAACTGCACTTAAGATCTCAGAGTTACATGAGGACAAATAGCTAGAGTTCTCCTTTTGATCCTAAAAGCTAGAAACCCATGGAAACTTACTGGTTTTAAGAATAGACAATTTAAAAGCTGAACACATTAATTCCCAGCTACAGTAAGTCAGTGAATTGCAAGTATATCCTGAGACTTTTGTCTATTTCTAGCCCTTTTTAACATTTAGCAAAGTAGGAGTACTGATCAGGTACTTCCCTCCTACCATTAGTTACCTGGCAGCACAGGCCCTCTGCCATCTATAACAACTAGGCACCAACTTCTAACATACTTTTTAGGTTAAGTTTCTTGTGACAGCTGAATTTAAGGATTTTTTCACTTCAGCAGTTTAATCCACAATCATTAGTTTCTACTTGATCTCAGTATCTCAAAATTTTATAGTCTTTTGCTTTATCATTGAAAATAAAAATTCATAAAGGTGTATTGCTACCCATACCTGCCAGTGTTCCTCCAAATCTTTGACTTGCTGCCTTAGTTCTTTGAGACCCATCAAAGACTCTGCTTCTCTTAATTTTACTGCAATCAGTTCTTCTTGTAGTCTGGCAACATTTTCCTCATCAGGGAGGGAGCTGTTCCTCTGCAACAAGGACCATCCTCTTAAGTATGTATTTGAATAAAATTGTGCTTAGTGAAACCCACTCCAAGAACATAGACATGGAACAAAAACTAAGAAAACCTTAAGTGCACATCCTCTACAAAATAAAAATGATCAAAAATCTAAGTTTCTGGCTATAGCGAGCGTATATAAATAACTTCTAACTGCCAACTACAAAAAAAAATTATAAGATAGTAGTTCTAGGTATTCTGACTTCAAGATTTGCCTGAATGGTATCCCTAACAAAACATTGTATTTACAATATTCAAACACATCATCAAAAACACAGAGAGGAATCTGAAAGATTTTGATCTAGTTGATAAAAAGTAAAGCAAACAAGGAACTGAAATTACACCTTTAAGCTATAACTTTTATTGAGGTTTACAGGAAAAATAATAAATGGAAATTTATTTTTTATGAAGTAGGTCATCAGTCTTTGAAAAGGAGAACAGATATGCTGACAAAGGAACCATCCGTTAATATTTACAAACAACAACCAGTCAAGAAGCAGTCTTAGAGATGAAAGTGAAAGACATATGCAGAAAAAGTAGAAAGGCGAGAGAAGGCTAAACAGAAAACATGAAAACAACCAAGAAAAGCAAAACAGAGATGAAATCCTAATCATGGAAATCTGGGAAAAAAACAAGAGGGGAAGAAAATGGACAGGCTGTCTGACTACAATATCCCTACAGCAAATCATTGGTCACCAAATATTTGAACTGTTCTTCATCACTTTCTACTTTATTTCCCAGTAGTTGTTTTCAGTAAAATCAAGTGTTTTTGCAGATCTGTAATACTGTGACAGTTGTCAGGTTTTTCTAAGAGTTGAGTAAAGCAGATGATTAACAGAACACAGCACAACAGCCATTTATTAGCGTTCCATGTTTCAAAATCATGGGATCTGAGTATTGGCAAATATAGGAAACGAGAGAGTGTGTTTCTGAATGTTTATGGCACTGTCAGTATGGCCACACAAGTCTCAGGTTATTCAGCAGAAGTTCCCCAGACTCACAACTCATCGCTAACAGCAGTAAAAAGCTGTACTGTAGGAATTTAAGGGAGTTCACTTCAGTCACTTTCTCATGTGCATAAATTCATTGTGACAGACTGAAACATTACTGTACATCTGAGTTTGCCTGGTACACTGGAACAGACCCCACTATTCCAGTTTTTCTTCACGGATAAGTTTTCATTGTATGCTGTCTCCATGCTGATGAAGATTAAGTAGTCTCCTGAATTTTGAAAAATACCTTACATCCTAAATTCTTACCAATGGTCAATACAGTAAAAAGTACCACACTACTAAGCCCATCAGACACTCATCAAGCCCTTCAGATAATTGAAAAATAAATCTTGATTCCAGTGGGGTTTATCTAATTAGCGAGTAAGTTCTGGCCAAAGCCTGGGTATATAGCTCGTTAAAGTCTCCTAAGGAAACTAATTCCAAAGCCAGTACAACAGGATCTGAAAAGCATGCTTTATTTCAGGTCAATTATTGGGGGTTTTTTTCTTTTACTACTTTATCTTGCAGTTAAATTTTGCTTCAAAGAAAGGTAAATATTTGACAGTTGGTTTGAGTATAGCTTGAACTCTGGCATCAATAAGTTACAAGCTAGCATGGCACCAAAAAGCAGTAGAGATTCTGATACTGAGCAGTGAAGGGATTCTTTGCCTGCCCATAATGGAATGGGAGTGGAAGATACTCAGTACCTAGGAATGGTAATACTGAACCCTTTCCTCCTCCCCTCCCAAATTAGTTTCACAATCTCAATGCTCACTCTAAGCCCACTGCTCTTGTTGCAGGATATAATTTTGAAACAACTGATGTTTCCTGTCAAGACTTCACCAGAATCCAAGTTTTCCACTACAGTAGGCTTCAGGAATAGAAGAAAAGTGATCTGCTATTCACAAACCTTTCCCAGTGCAAACAGACCTTAGTTTTATTGTACTTTCAGGTTTGAAAAGCGTCTTGCAATCACAGAAGCATAGAAGAGAGGTTCTAGAGCACAGTTCTGCAAAGAATTACAGGGACCTGTAGTCTGTTTCGAGTGCTGTTCTATATAGAGGGTCCTGGTTTGATTTACCTTTTCCATCTCTAGAACTTTATCTTGCATCTCCTTCAGGGCACAATGGGATTCTGCTTCACTCAGCCTGGCTTGGACCAGCTCTTTTTCCAGCTGTAGCACAAAGTCTTCACTGTATCGTGAACTGCATTTATGCTACAAAGTTTGCAGAAATATGTTTAGTATGAAGCACAGATTGTTTGAAAGGGGTTTTATATACCAGATTTGGTGGGAAAAGTACATTCAAATGCTTCAGATCAGGCATACCAGCGTAAGCGCTTACCTTATACAAGTCTATTAATATGTCAATGCAGACTGCTACCAAACATATCCCCACTGCTCTGCCTCTCAAACAACTGCACCTCCACACAGCCAAATGTGTCTGATGAAACTGAGACCCCTATTAGTACTGACAAGCAACAACTCACACTTTTCTGTCATTGTCAACCAAATTGAAAGATTCTCAAATGATCTGTGATTATTTTGTGATATGCAGAAAAAGGTGCTTAGGGAAGGCTAGTTAATTACAAGGTTAATACAAGTATCACTCAATCCCTACTCAAACTCCAATTCAACAGATTCCTTCCATAATCTTGGATTTAAAATAAAACTGTGTGTGCTTCAATGCACAATGACTTTGGTTTGCCCCTTTCTTCACTCCAGCTCTTGGCTCTCATTTGCTCACACTATACATATTCCTTCTGAAATTCAGATACATCCAACCAAAGCATTTATATTCAAAAGACTCACTTAACTTTTCCCCCCAGTCAATAGTTTAAAAAGACATTTTATTTCTTCTCTGGGTCACTTTAAAATGACTTGTCAGTTTGACAGATTGTCAAACTTGCTTGATAGGCAATACCAACCTAAATCAGCATTTAAATTTCTGATTGAAGAAAACAGTAGATGTTGAAATCCTCAAAGCGTAGTTGTTTAGTTACTGTGTTTACATAGCTACCCTGAAAATTAAGTTTAGAGGAAAATAATTTAATATATTTTTGGTGTCATTAACCACATTGTGAAATATAAGTACTATGCTTGGATTCATAGATTAAGTTTTAATTAACAATTCAACTCTTAAAAGATTATTCATTATATTAAAGATACAGCTGTCTTCCTTTATGTTTGCATCAAACAGTTTAGCTTTCTGCATCTAAAAAGCACTAAAAAAATGAACAGAAGTCTTCAGTTCCACATGCTTCTGTTAGGGTGTGACATTCCCTGACTTTTAATGTACAAATAATAGGCAAACAGGTCAAAACAAGGATTTAAATGTAACTACACGGTCAAGGAATTTTTTTGTTTGCTTTTAAACTTCTGCATGCCAACTAAACCTTTTCTCATGACTTACAGTACAATCCAAATTCAAAATCTACACTACTCTTAGTGTTACAGTTTACTATATTTCTTGTATATATGTGCCTACAGGAAGCTGTAATGGAGGGGATATATATAAAGCATCTAAAAGGCAAAGACAGCTCAGGCAGGCAGTTTTTAGTGTCATTGACACCACCCACTTAAGCACTAGGCCTACTTAACCGTGCACTTGAACACACAGAGAATCCCTTATACAATACTAATCTAATTCATACTATTTTCAACCCACGCAGTGTTTTTGCCTCAGCAAGCAGTAGAGGCAGACCTGATTTGAGTGTAAGGAAGAGGATGGTGGTCAATGCTAATTCATTTTTACAGTTGCTTCACATCATGTAGCAACACAAGTACTACATGTAACACCATGCAGAGGCAGAAAAGAGGCAACAGCTCTTTTTTATTTCCCAGCTGTTTGTACAAGTTCATCCCATGATACACACAGCAACTTAGATGGACTCTACATTTCTTGTTCCAGATTCTGTTTGTGGTACATATGGAATGAGGACAAATGCAGTGTTCTCTCTCTTGCAAGGTAAGATGTTCTCTAGTATTTTCCAGGACATGGAGAGAAAACAGCAGATTTGAATAGCTGAATACATGCTGATTTTGCAATAATGAAAGTGTATTCTATAAAAATCTAATTGATGTTTATCAAATAATTAGTAATGGAGAATGTAAGAAAAGTTATTAATCCAGTTTCGAGCACAAGTCATACCTTCTTTAAATCTGTCTTTAAATTTCGCCTGCACAAGGAATATGTTAAGAGTACTTATTTATTTAGCCACAAACTCTGTATCTAAAGTCCTGATATACTACAAAAAACTCCAGCCAAGATCAGAACAGACTGAAGAAAACAAGACTCACAAATCAGAAGTTGTGAGTTTTACTACTTAGTAAAACAAAGCACAATTTCAATCATTTAGTATATAAAGGTAACACAAGTCTATAGTTAAAACAGTGTTTGAAAACTACTTTTAAATTGACTGCAAGAAAAATCTGCTTTTATATATTTGCCCTAAGCCCTAGAATTTCTGACAAAAGCCACAATGCAAATACAGATTTTCAGGCACCGGCCAAACATTTTAACCACAGTAACACTTTCTTGCCTATGTTGAAGAGACATATGTAATATAAAGGACTAAAACTGTAGTTCTACAGCCATTTAATTCTGAAAGAAACAAGTCCTTGCTTGGCTTCACACAACTGGATTTATTTTCACCCAACTTTTCTTAAACATAACCTTACCAAATATTATTTTGGCTGATGACAGATACAATTACACAATGTTTCTCCAGTACACTATACTGAAGAACAATTAACAGACGATTCAGCAGCTGCCCAGCTAACTTTGTTTACACATTTAAGCACTAACTGTAGTACTTCACTAAATACAGAATTCTTATTTTCTGCTTTTTGGTTGCAAATCAGAACACAGTATTAGGAAAGTATACTGTAAAATAAAGTGAAGCCTTCCATAAAGTTGCAACACTCATTTACAAGCATATATTCCCAACATCAATTACTATGTTCTTAATTATTACCAGTCATTTTAGCACGAGTTCCTGAAAAGAAACTACGCATTATGAAGTTGCTGTAACAATAACCAAATACATCACTGTAAATTACCTTGCAAAATGCATATGCTTCCATCTGAATGCTTAGTCAATTAAAATTCTATCTTCACATAATATAGCTGAAGAGCCTATTTAAAAATAAGATGTGAACTAATTTTAGCTTGATTAGCCTCCAATTTATCAGATTCAATTTTAAAGCATTCCAACTGATGAACTGGGAAATCATTGACAATTACAGTGTCACTGGGAAAGACAAGATTTGCATTCTGTAGGTGTTTACATTCAGCAAAAAGCTACCCTTTTCATTTAGAAACACAAGGGCAAAAAGAACAGGGAGTAAAACCTTCAGCACATAATTATCAGGAGTAAGTTACAATAGGCTGACTACCCTTTCCCCTAGCTCCTCAAATACCACTGCTCTTAGCATGCCTCAAAAGAAAACTGTATTTCGTTCAAGTCAGGCACAACTTCCTCTATGCAGTTCTTGATTTACTAGCGGTATGAGGAAGAAGCCACCTTCCTCTTAATCATTTGGTAACCCAGCATGACTTGCCTTTGGCAAGTTTCTACATTTAAAGCCTAGACAAGCCAAAGACAGATTAGTATCATTCGTCAGTATCGTGATTACCTCTTCAAGTAGACTCCACACTTCATAATGAAGTCATTCTGGTTCAACTAAAAATTCCCTATAAGTACTTTAGCACAGGAAGAAATAAACTTGTGTGTAATTTGGGCTTCTGGTGCTGGACTTTGATCAAAAGAATACTCCTCTACCCATCTCTGTATTCAGAGAGGCAGGGGAGAATTTCTTCAGACACAAATCCAGTAAGCACCTTCAATACTTACCCTTAAGCCATCCAGCCTATGCTATTGAATCTCATACAGATAGCATAAACCCTTGATAATACTTAAATACAAATGCATAACCTTTTTACAAGGGTTTGTTCACCTTCTTAGAAATACTATTATTTAGATAATTTTTGCTACCAACAAAACAGAGGGTTTTTTTAATCCCACAGTGTTGTTCAGAAGAGGCAGTTGCAAGTACCCTTAGGCAGTTCTTTTCATACATTTCTGTTCAGAGATTCATATCCAAACATTATCATTTCTATCATGCTGAAACAACCAATTTGAGACTGAAAAAGATGTAGATGATAAAATATGTACGACAGATGCTGTATCTTTAAATAAGCACAGATAAACTATGCAGTCATTTACAAGTTTACAGTGCAATCATTTTTGCTAATAACAAAGCTGAAATAATTAGAGAAGAAAACATGAAATCAGATACTCGCAAGACAATACTGAAAAGGAGTATTGCCAAGAACAAAGCTATTGGCACTAGCAAGTGGCAAAAAACAACCAGTGTACACAGAAATGCCAAAATTCCAAATAAATCCATGCATTCCCACCAGGTGGCGCCCTAAACGCACGCAGGTGCTTCCATTTGTTGCTCCCACTTCCATGCTTGGAAACAGTTAAAAAAGCCTATTCAATTACAAATCTTACTGATGCAGCAGAATCTAGCGAACATTCCGTACTTAAACAATTTTAACACTTTCACCAAGCTGTATAATTCCGATGGGTCTCAAAACCACAGTGCTATTCCTTACACTTCAGAATAAGCCAGCTATTAGGCACAAATCTGTCTATAACCATATGGATTTACAGTCTTAGTTCCACGTGCAAAGTCAGACGATTTTCTATAGCCATGTTCACCTTTAAGTGGAGAAAAACAATGCTGCAAGCATGGAAAGAAGGAAGTGTGCTCATAATTTAACCTACTCTCCATTCCCGCAGTACTTGCCCAGTTGTCCACCCTCACAGCTCCAACCCAGCCAATTTTGCAATCCACAGATACCTAAGGTTTAGCTCAGGATCAGTTCCCATACCTAGGCAACCTGTCAAGCCTCCCCATCATTGCTACTCAGTAAGGTCCCCGGCACAATTAAAGGCATTAGCTTTAAAAGCTATATTCACACCAATTAATGAATAAATAAATATAGTATCTTAGTCTTCTAATAACTTTTAATTGCATACAGGTCATTAACATGGATGCCTCTAAAAAACACATTCCAAAGGTGTGTGTACTATTGTAATCACACAATAAACAGCTGGATATCCAAAAGTCTATAAACACTTCTCACTGCATTTCACTTGAAAGATTACAATGCATCTAAAAGTGTTGGAAAGCATCACTAAACCACCCCCATCATCTTCCTAATCATAATTTCTTCATATTTTTCCCCCAAAGAAATTGTTCGAGTTCTATAAAAAGCAGCATTTCACATGAGAGAGTAACAGCTCAATAATCACTTCTTGCAACTATTCTAAAACACGTATCTTTTTTACATTGAAATGCATTAAACAGACATAATAAACTAGTTCTAGAATGTTGCATTTAAGTTGTGATTTCAGTCTAGCAATGAATCTCATCTTTACCTTCCAATATGAGACACAGGTATTTCTAGAGCTTTGATGGAAGAGGTGTGAAACGAACTGCTATACAGACCTTAAGAAACCTGGTAAGTAGCTGCGGTATGCTATAGTTCTAATAAGTCGTATTTCATACACCTGAAATTCCCAAGACTCCAGACAAGTACTCGGATACTACTTACGTAAAACAACATGGGGATATTCCATCAACACTAGTAGTGCACAGTTTATTCAGCAAATGAAGATGCTAAAATGCTTCCCCCTGTACCCCCAAAGACAAGATACTGAGCACTTTTAAGTGTCTTAGAAGAAGTAACTTCCGTCTCGCAGCAACAGTCTGAAGTCTCGCACATTTTACTACCTAAAATACAGAGTGCACACAAATACAGTACTATACAGGGCTACTAAAAATTATTTTCCTGCTCCATATGCACATAAACCCACACTTTTTAATCAAGTTCTGTAGTTCCAAAATCAGGGACAATGCTCTTCTACTTCAGTAAATGTTAGCATACTTGGAAAAAAACAAACACGGGTACACAGAAGAAACATTAGCATGAAAGAAACTGACTTAAATGATACAGTAGGTAAGGGTATTATGAATAAATTCTCAAATTTGAGTAGTCACAGTGACAACTTGCAATAACTAGATTCTTAGCATTAAGAGCTATCAGAGGTTGTATGTGTGGTTTTTTGTTAGTATTTCTTTTTTGGTGGAAGAGTTTGGGGTTGGTTTGTGGGGTTTTTTTGAGTTTTTTGCTTGGTGTGTTTCATTGTGGGTATGTTGTTTATTTTTTTTTAATTAACTCATAACTTACATCTATCCAGGGTTATGAATCTCATCTATCAGTAGAACACAGCAAAATTTGATTTAATCAAATTTATGTAATTTTAAGAATGCAAATCACAATGAATGGGGGTTTACAAAGACAGCACAGAGACCATGTCATGTAATGATGAGGAAAAATAAACACAAGTGAGTGAAAAAGATGAGATGATGTGCTGCCAGGCTCCTTACCCATTGCTGCTGTTGCTGGAGCTCCCTGATGGTATTCTCAGCTTGCTCCAGTTTAGTATTGGCCTCATCACTCTGCTGTTTGATGGTGGCCAGCTCCCGTTTTATGAGGTAGTTTTCCTCAGCCTCCTGGGCCCTTGTCACTTGTCCCTTAGGACATAATTTATTTTTTTAAGCACTTATGACAAATCCAAGGAAAACTGCCTTTGTGATGCGTAGCTGCTTATTTCATCAGATTGGTTTTGCAAACAGCACAGAGTACAATTGGTAGAAATTTTAGGACAAGGTAGTACTAAACAGCTGCTTTAGTACTTTGTAATAAAGTCCAGCATCCATTTAGCAAGCACAGTTTTGTACTCGCATTCAATAAAATGCCTTTCATGCATTATTACTCAGTTGTACATGCACAGATTGAAGGTCACAATATTAAATTTCATTGTTAATACAGTGTCATAGAATCCATTTGCCACAGGAATTTGGACAAAAAATTACAATAGGTTAGGAAAATTACTATAACGTGCAGGTATTGAGTTTATGTATTTTTAGTAAACAAAATTAAACAAGTTTCTAGCAAGATGTATTAGCTCTGTATTTATTTCACATCAGCAAAGCAAGGATAGAATATAGCATGCAAATATGCATGCATTAAAGCAGCTGGGGTTTTTTATGAGTAGGAAGAGAGTCATACAGTAAAAGACTATACCTGTATCAATCTATCTGCCAAGGAAGCACTTTCCTACAAAGGAAAAATTCAGATAGGAATGAGGAAAAGGGAAACCAAAAAAAACAAGGGGCTGATCATAGTGACAAAAAAGACCAAGAGTTGAGAGAAAGAAAATGCCCAAATTCTACCCATTTTCTGTGCAAGCTCTTTTTGCAAAATTAACAACTCTTCATATCAATGAAGGCAACTCAGCCTGAAAGTCCCAGGAAGCAGCCTTTTCTGCAATAGATTCAACACAGTCCATCTTTGATACAAAAAGGTTTCAAAGCCAGGTTTCCATAACACTTAAAATTCACCTACAGGAGACTGGGTGTTTTCATCTGAATGGCTTGCTTCCCTAATTAACAAAAGTTACCAAAGCATTATCTGATATGATCTAATAGATAGATCCAAGACACGATCTACAGTCCCCCTACAACAAGAAACAAAGGCATAATTTGAGCACAGAGGGAACTCCACTAAGCACTGAGGCACTCATGCAGAACTACAGCTTCCACTAAGATGAAGCAGGAAAGTTAAATGGTGCAAACTGACAGACAAGTAGGAAATGTCAACTATGACAGCTAATGTTTTGTTTTATTGAACTCTTGCAGTAACTCATTGAGCAGTTCATAGATTCTCTTTCCTTTCCAAACTTCTGCAAGAAAAATTTTCATTTTTGCACACTGACAAGCATTACCGCCCTGCCACTGCATTTAATTAATTTCTACTTTATCACCCCTGAAACCACTCCATTTTTTGAGCATTCTACAACAGAGAAACATATCTATTCATAGACCTTCTTTGTCCTTGAAACTTTTATTAAAATTGAAGTTTAAACTAGTTGATAAGAACTGTTACTTAGAAGTTAAGGTACACTAAGGAAATCACAACTAAATTAGATGGGTTTGAATGATGGAAAAATGTTTTAAAAATAAGTTTCCAACAGAAGAACTTAATGTATTTTTCACACTTTATGATCTGTTTTTCAAATGCTGCAATGATAACAATCTTCAGAAATTCTTATTAATAGATAATATTTTCCCACTTTGAAATGTTTTCATTCCAACCAGATTGGGATAATCTGAAGGTGAATTCTGAAATTCTAAGTGCAGAATTTGCAAAAGCACTAGCATCTGGCAGTTCATCATGGACTTCATAATTAAAAAAAAGAAAATATTTCCAACCTCTACAAGTATAAAACAAGGATATTAACTATTATATATTTGCCAAAGGCATTGAAATGATTCACTACAGCTTCAAGCTTCTTAAAGAGAGCCTGCTCTTTTCCATTCATTTTATAAACCTCCAATATTAGAAACAAAAATGCTCATAAAATTGTATTTTTGGTCACAAATTTCACAGTGTGTCCTTATTACGCGTATTTTCCAAACTAAATTCTGAAATCAGTTAATTAGAATTTGACATAGACTGCTTTTCAAGAAATTGCAATGGGGTTTAACGTCTGAAATGTAACATCTTTCAATTATGTCACTTTTAATTGAAACATTACCATTTTTTTCCCTGTGAAACATGAACAACTGTTTGCAACTCACAAGAGCATTCAATTCCATTTGCTGGAAGATGGTCCCTGTTTGTGCTTAAGATGGACGGGAATGTGCTCATTGCTGAGCAGAGCAGCTCAGATGCAATCTGCCACAGGAAGTGTCATACCAGGATACAGGAGAGGCCACTGGAGAACAGTGCCTTCATGTTGGCAATGTATCCACAGCAGTCCCCATGCATACTTTTGAAGTTTCAGTTAGTTACAAAAAAAAACCTAACAAAACTCTACTCCAGACTAAACATATGAGAAATGAATCTTTAGATAATCTCCCCACCATGTACCCAAAATTGCCACAAAACCTCAAAACTACATAGAACAAATCAATGGCAGTGTTCCTGTTCTGAACGGGAATGCTGCAACATCTCTCTGGTCATTGGTAGGTCTGTCATTTTGCTCCTACATAAAAACACCAAGCAACTTCATATTGTCAAAACTGAGCATTCTCTCATAATGACCTCTTTGCCAACCAAGCAGTCCACTATTTCACAGAGTCTTCTGGACTTTGAACATATGCTTCTAATTCAGAAAGAAAATGGTACAACACAAGTTGGGTATGTCAAAATGTTTGATTCTATAATCACTAAGAAGCAGACATAACCTCACATATTTAAAGCATTGACCTTAATTGCTTGGTGATAGCCATATTATTTGGCTAAGCACTGTTAGTAAACACCAGAGATGATCAGGAAAACAGTAAACTATAATTCTGAGATTCCTATTTCATATAATGAAATTGCCATCAATTAAAGTCTAAATTAACACAGATTAAATCTAGTCCTCGGTATACTTACTTTTTCTAGTGTTTCAATGCGTTGTTTTAGGAGTCTGTTTTCAGTTCGCAACCTCTGTAAGGTAAACAGTTCACAAATCCATTTCTCAAGTTATGACTTTAAAGTCTGATAAAAGCAAAGCAAACTAACAACATTTTTATCTCATCACATCCATGAAAATCAATATAAATACAAAAATAATTACTGATCTTCTTAACATCCTTTCCTATGACGTAGTAGCTCAAAATACAAGTTGAAAAAGCTTGATACAGCAAAAACGAGAACACATCTCATGTTATGTGAAAGCATCTATGTTGCATTAGCTGAAAGCAGTACATCTGCAGGGGAACCACAGGGCTTAACCCCACACCAGACTTGACAGCCTCCCCTTCATAAACAGAGCCAAAGTCTTCATAGTTAAGGGACATGAAAGCACACTCCCTGCCCTAGGACAGGCTAATGAGGCAGCTACAAGGTTTCCTTCCCTTTCCTCAACAATAGTTTACGTTAATCTGTAAGGTTATGCTGAGAATTACCTCAAATGTCTCAGAAGTAAGAAAGAATTGTTCTGAACTCTATACTTTACCAGCGCATTTCCTGTAAATTTTAGCAGTCAGCATTCAGATAGAAGAGATCCGTACCCCTCAGAACGGGGCATCAGGTATCGGCTCAGTAAACGCTTTTTTCTGCCAGGCTAAAAGGCAAACTCAAAATGATGCTTTTCTATCTCCCCTAAAATAGCCTCCTCTGCTAAGAAGCTCTGATAAGTCAGAAATTATTTTCATAAGTCCCAAAGTAGGGCCTAGAAACAGACAGCTTTGCATTTATTGGTTGGGGGTTTTTTGGTTGGTTTTTTGTTGGGGTTGGCTCGCTGGTTTTTGTTTTGGGGAGGTTTTTTGTTGGCTTCTTTTTTTGGCAGGGGAAGGGGGGTGGTGGCAAGAAGCAGGAAAGGATTTGAAATGAATTAGTATACTAGAATCTGAAGTTACAGTTGTCTTTCATACGGTTTTATTTTGTCCTGTTCTGCAAAGAGCTGTCATTTGAGCCCCACAAATCTTCTCATTTCAGCTGCTGTTACAGCAGGTATTCATGCTGCTAACTGCCTCACTGCCTGGTACAATAAGAAACTGCCTGAAAAGGCTCCTAACACCTTTGTGCTCCCAGGTGCATCTCACAGTCATTTTTCTGAAGAACTGATGCCTTAAAAACTGATATTGAAAGGCAAAATGACTACCAGTGGACAGGAAGAAGGAAGGCTGTACCTAACTCCCCCAACAAAGCTTTATATAATACACTGCATATAATTTCTCCCACTGTCTTTTCTCATAGAACTAGCTAAAAACACAAGGAAGAAAATCCAGATCAAACATACTGTGGAAAGAAGAAGTAAAATAGGAAAAAAAGGTATCAAAAGCCTATTTATGTCACAAAAGCAAAAGAATGTAATGATTAAGTACATACAGGAAGTAGGTCAGCTAGTAAAATGGAAAAAGAAACTGCACTGGAAGGTTGGCTTTTTTCCCCCCACAGTTTGTATTAACTGCAAAAGCTCCAAAAGAAAAAGTGACTGCAGGCAGAAGATATTATAATTTAGGTCCAATGCATAAGAAAAAACAAGATCTTAAAATCAAAGACAAACCACTCAAGTGTATTCTGACAAAGTCTGTCTTAACATGTGTCATACAAACCTCCTGTGTGGAGCACCTACATCTAAACCAGCATATTTGGAACCTCTGACAAATGAGGGCATCTGTTACTAAGCTTTTGTCAGCAGGAAATAATAAAAAAATAAGTACAGCAGGTCTCCAAAGATTTTTTTTTTTTAATGTTCACCAGAATCTCAGTAATTTCACTGTAGGTGTCCTTTATGAACAGACATCCAAAATATAAATACTCAAAGAAAAGAATCTGGGGACCTTAATTATGTCCTGCTACATGCAGAGATCAAACATGTAACCCCCCCATCTAGGAATTAAACTTATTCATAAATAAATTTGTTGAGGGTTCCTTACTTTAATTTCAACTTGTTCTTCCATTTCTTTTGTCTTTATTGTAGTGTATTCTTTTTCTAGCCTAAAAATTAGAAATAGTAAATTATGATCAGAAACACTGAGAATAATTTACTTGTTGGTGTAATACCTAACAAATAACAGTAGAACAGAGACACAGATTATTGATATTTTCTCTGAAATGCACTCCTCTAAATGCTTAGACTGGACATTAAACAAACACAGATTTCAGTAGATATGAACAGACTGAACCAGCACTCTGAAGTGCAGGAGCTTGCTTGAATACATCACAGTGGCAGCGATTTGGAGCTACTCTGTACTAACGCCTTTATGTAATGCAATCATCAATTCAATAGATTCAGCCAAAAGAAATCAGAGCTTGGAAAGCCTGGAAGGAAAAGATGCAAAGAAATCTGAGAAAAATACCTTAAATATAAAACACTTTTGGCCTCTCCCCAGCAAACCAAAGTTGTCCCAATGAAAAAGGTGGCAAGAAAAACCCACAAGCTGAGATAACAATGCCTCTACAGAAGGCAGACCAGGAAGTTCAGACTTGGAATGGTAGGATTTTCAACTACATACACTTGTACTGGTTTGCAAAGAAAATATTTTTCTGAAAGCTTTGTTGTTACTTCTTTTTTAGAGAAGACTGCTCACTCTACTGATCATAGGCTGCTGACAGAAAAAAAAGAAAAAGATTGACAAATTCAGCTTGGAAGACCCTGGGCACAACCTGCAGGGCAACAGTGAACATATGATATGTTACAACCAATGGATGGCCCACCAAACTTAACCCTGGCAAATCACAGTATTTGCAGCTTGGCTAATCAAAACAAAATTTACCAAAGGCAGAAGAGACATGCAACTAACCTTAACAACAACAACAAAAGTAGTGGTATTCTCAAGGTTTCAAACCCCAAATTTATTTTACTGTTATCAATGGTATTACAAAGTTTTATCAGTTTATATTTTAAACAGCACTAATTTTGAACATAAATGCACTCCTTAGCACCGTGAATACTGAATACTTCTCCAGTTCTTGAGAATTAAAATCTTTAGAATTTAGGCCAGATCATAAAAGTTTCATCTTCTTTCCCTGCTTCACCCTGAAAAAACCCAAAATAATCTCCCCTCCCTCCAAAAAACCACCCCCTACCCAGCCTTTCTATTCACTTCTTTTTACAGAAGTGCTGTTAATTCCCCTTAACTTGCAGTTTTCCTCAAAAGCTTTTTTAGTTATTTTTGTAAATGAGATATAGCTTTATTATATTTAAGAAAAATAGCAAATACTACTTTAGAATAATTTTTTTGCAGAGAGAACCTCAGTTTTAATTGTTTATATAGTATAAAACCCAAAAAAATGTTAAGATGGAAAATTCAAAATGAAACATTGAATAACAAGTCTTAAGGGTAAACAAACAGTAACTCAGCAACAGTATAATCTGTTTTCTCAAAATGTTATACCTACTTTTTCATCTTTTTTGCATTGTATTTGACTTGGTAAGACGCTTGGATTAATTTGTCTGGACCACTGTCAAACTGATGTGGAATGACCTTTTGAAAGTGCTAAAAGCAATCAGAGCACAAGATTACATATAATTAACCGCTGCAAGGAAATATACACACACTACACATTTCAGATATCTCTTAAAATTATTATAACTATATCTTACCTGTAACATTCCTTCCATGTCAAGTTGCAGTAATTCTGCCTGGTTCATCTGAAGTAATGCTAAACCTACTCGAAATACTATCTCTAAACCCTGAAAACAGAAGTTAAAAAATATCCAACAATTATTCGTGGTGTTATCAACAGTACAGAGTTATTCCACTATTTACTAACATTGGAAATCTCACCCAAGTAAACACAAGTAAAAGGGCTACTGAAATAATCTCTCAGCAAATTGCTTCTGGGTTTCTTTTTTTGTTCCAAGGACAAGCAGTCTGGCTATTTGTCCTGATGCCAGACATCCCCCTCAGAGAAGTCAGTGATGAGATAAAATCTTGAGTGACAGGAATTCTCTAGGTCAGCTCTATCAAACATTTTAAGTATATCTAGTAGAAAAATCCCAAGTACTTCTCAAAAAAGCTATTTTAATTTCAGACACAGTACAATGCAGTTAAACTACTGAAAAAGATAAAAGGGAATGTCTCACTATGTACCCTATCTTGGACATTCCTGAGGGCACGCTGAAAGGATCCACCTTGGACTTACTGCTTTCTAAAAGATGACAGCAGAGCAAGCTTAAGCTATGATTTGTTACTAGTTATAATTATGCAAAGCTTTAATCCTAAACACAACATAGGTGTCTTTGTGATAATGACACTGAATAATTCCCTTAATTTCTTTGGCACTGATCATCATCTGGACAATAAAAGTTACTAACACTCCCTCTTCTTAGCTTGCCTATCCCCAAGGAACTTTAACCTTGGCCCAAAAGCAGCATTTGTTTCCACTGTGAACTCACCACAATACTGAGAAATGGATGTCCCTGCTGCATGCAATGCTAATGAACTGCATCCAGAAAGAACAGATTTGGGAACACTTCAACAGGCTTAGAACACGAAGCTATACACAATATCAACATTCAGTGACTTATTTGCTCTTCCTTGACAAACTGTACATACAGACATCTTCCCTTAAAATAATCTGAACAGCTTAAGAAATAAAAAGCAAGACTATGAGATTTGTCCATCATGATGGGATTTATACCACTACCTAAATAACTGCTTTCAACAGCTATTCTCGAAATATAACATATGAGTATTTAGTAGTTACCTCAGACATAAAGATATCAAATATTCTTGTTGCAATTGGTAGTGGAAAAGTTGTAAGGAATATAGTTAAAAACCATGACGATGCATACATAGAAGTGTGAAAACTCTGAGACTGAAAGTGCACATAAAGCTCTGGAAGATGTTCCTGGAAAAGAAGAGGAATAAAAACCACAAGTATGTTAAGGTTCTGCTTGTAGTTTTAGTGCAGACATGTTTTTGACAAATTTTGAGTACAAGAAAATAATTGATATTTAGTACAGTTAGCAGCTGTCTGTACTAGCAACTGGACTAGGAAAGATATGACTCATCATTACCAAGAACCATGCAACAGAAGTCCCAAGATAGAACATCCTATAGAATGTCTACCCTGGAAAGCAGTTTACAAAAACGCTTCCTGATCCTAAAGGAAGTCAAGCTTGTAAATCCCTGAGTAATATCTAGAATGGGCTACTAAAAGGAGCTGACAAAATCTAAGGCTATGTGATATCTCACCCCGATCACCATGTTAGAAACTGGATCACAAAACAGAAACCTACTTTTCTCCATCAGCCTGATCAGGAAGAACCTGCATTGCAAATCTGAAAACAATTTCTATTCTACGTATGAGGGTATCTCCCAGTTTTCATCTTTTAAGATACTATAAACTGTCTATGAAGACTTTGACTTTCAGAATCTTCAATCCAAACAGAATTAAACATTCATAAGCTTAAACTGCAGCAATACAAATCCCATGCTTTGGTACTTAAAGCCAGTCACTGTCTGCCAAAGGTTAAAAAAAAATTGCTCACAGAGCCACATGCATTTCCTTCTGAAGTTCTGGAACTAGCTATTGTCAAGAGTACAGCCTGTTAGCTAACAGACGTGCCTGCTCTTGAGCTGTAATTTCCAAGTTCCTTATTAATAGTTACCGAAGAGCAAGTTTGATAGATTTTGTATGTACCTGTATCATGCATTCAAACTGGTACATACAAAGGCCCAGTTCAGCCATGCTTGGTTTAAAGAGTTCTCGTAGTCTGTAGTCTTGCATTAATTTAACAAACACACAGAATGCCTCTTCTTCTGGCATCTATATTAAAAATAAAAAAGCACAGTAAAAACTCTGGACAAATATAACGATATATCAGAGTAAATGCCTGGGAGGATTTAGGGTTGGGGTTTTGTGTGTGCGTGCATGTGCACGCAGTGGAGGTTTTTTTTGGTTGTTGGTTTGTTTGTTTCGAGGTTTTTGTTTTGTTTAAGGGATTTACAGCCAATTACTCCAATGAAGTTTTGTATATACTAAATTCTAGCAAATAATTTTTAAACTGAAATGGAGGTCTGCAAGTTTCTTATTATATACTCTACTTTGTCATAAACCAAAAACCAGTAATACAAAGGCAGCTTTAAGGTAATCAAATCAACTGTGAAGTTCCATTTGAACTCTGAGAAGATTCCATGTAATAGAACAGAAATGAGAAGTTCATTTATTTTTGAAATATCACTCACCAAAATAGCTTGCAAGCCTGTAATCCTACCTTAGCTCTGGGAAATAAATATATTCTCCCACTCCAATACAGTATCTTGGCAAATAGAATGACACAAAGTAAATTTCATTTCATTTGCAGAGTAAACAGCTGCCCTTGACAACTCCATTGTCATGAAATTATGAAGGAAAACAGTTGCAAAAATTCCCAATAAATACCACCACAGTATATTATGCAGTCTAGCATAGATTTTAAAGGTTCACATATTTTTTACTATTTTTACCTGCATAAGCAGTAATCCAACTATAAAAGCGCTTCCTTGACAGTATCCAACCTCACGATCCACCAAAGAGTAGGCCTGGGAAATAAAGTTAAAACTCTCAACAATTAAAACCTCATTATCAATAAAAAGTAATCATAGCTCATCCTGCTATCTTGTTAATAACTTACTCTTCCTCTCCCCAAATCCAACAAGGGCAGACATCCTATCCATAAGTTTTAGTCAGACATTCTAGTTTCTACCTGCTGCTGCCAACTCTGCTCTCTGATCACCTACAAAGCTAAAACTAAGGCATACCTACCAAAAATACAGGCAGTTTTCAAATACAGGAATTTGCCAAAAGATAAGAGAGACCACTGGCATACAAATCTCACAAGTACTACTTTTATAGGAGACAGACCAGACAATGAAACAAGTTCTCTTCAGAAAAAACATGTGCTGCAGTTTTATTTACAGATAGATAAAATGTGGTGATCTCCACGCTTGCGGCATCTTTGTTTTAGAGTTACGGAAATTACTATGATTTGGAAACCTGCCAGCTTTCCTGTTGAAACTATGTTCTGTGGAAAAGTCTGACCTTCAAAGTTTAAGCTCTAGTGAAGATTAAATAATGCAAACAATGTTACATTTGCATTTTCATTTTGTGTTTGGGCACTGGAACAACTGCACACTAGCTTGTAGCTGCCATTTGCTGCTGCCACATGCACTTCAGAAACAGTTGCAAACTGAATATTAGTTCTGATTGCCAATGTTCTTGTCTTGAGCAATGCTGTTGACTTTAATTCATGGCACACTTCATTCCATTATACTATCAGCAGTTAGTATGCAACTTTGTTTTGATGCCAACTTGGTTTTACTTTGTGAGGTATAAAAAACTTACAGGAATGCCATTGAAACTAAAATGGGATTTTTTTAAAACCATTCCAGTGTCTGTGGTTTAAAAAAGAGTAACTTGAAAAAAACTTACAACACATGAAACTGGTGCAAGTTCACTACATACAAGGCAATCCAAGCTGGTGCATGTTCTTGCTAATACATTTTTAAGGGCTGAAATACCAACTCACCTTCATTACATTGAACAAGACCTCCTGCCCAAGGCTATCTTTTTCTTTGAAAAAATCATGTTCAGGGTATGTTCTAGCAATGTCCCTTCTTATTAATTTTTCACAAGGAGATGTCATTTTCAAAAGCTCTGAATACTGATCCTTAATTGGCATGCTTTGAGCACTGCATAAAAGTTGCCAAACAATTGCTCTGAAGTGATGAGGTATCCCTTTTCGAACCAGCTCCTAAAGCACAAAAAGAAAAATTAATTTATATTTCCTGAAAATATTACAAAAAATAAACCTAGAGGAAAAACCACTTCAAATCAAGTTCCTCACAATTTCATAAAAAAATTTACATCATGGCAAAAACTACTCATACAGTTTATAACCTCAATTTTAGTGGGATTATTAAGTTAACAAAAGTAAGCAGTCTCTGAATCATTTCTAGTGGCTAAATTAGCTACTGAAAGTAGTCCCTTATCCATGGTAAGCTACATGAAAAACTGAATAGTCAAATAATTTTATACAAGAACTTCCCTTAACCAGAATTTAATACAGTTATGTCTATATTTCACGAAAGATTACTAAAGATAACACCCTTAGTAATATTTGTAGTAATTGAGATCTAAGAAATCATTGACTAAAAATTACTTCCAAAATAGGTAAACGACAAAAAGTAGAACTAACTGTAGCACAGACAACTGCAACAAAAAATTTGCACAGTACAACTATCAAAAGTCATTTAACAAACTTGACAAGTTGTGTCTAATTTCTCTGGTGTGCTGGTATTTCCAAGTTATCTTCTAAGAAATAATTTAAATGCAGTTTCAGACACTGGACCAAGAAAACATTAAGTTTACACCTACTAAATTAACTAAATTTACTTTATCTTCTGAACAAAAATCTGCTAGGTATTATACAATTCAAACGTGCCCAGATGAGTACATCTAAGAACCTGTTACTTGTCCTTTAAGAAAACACAAGGACAAGTAGTCTTGTCACTTGATCTGAAAACTGAGAAAGAAGCATTATTCAGGAATTTAACAATTTGCTTTGGTGGTACGTTCTGCAACTAGAATCAGTCTCACCTAGAAGATTGTCTCTTCAAGATTATTCCCTTTAACAACTTTTTGTACCTTAAGAACTGTTATCAAGTATTCTGTCTCCTAAAGGCTAGTTTCTTTCATTATTATTTATTCTGAAGCCAGAGTAATCTCCTATTCTGCAAAGCTGCTTCTTCTTCCTGTTTGTTCCAGATATTTCTCCTACTTCTCCAACATTACAATTAATTAATGCAACACTGATAACTTTCAAAGAGACTCTTGCTTTCAAGTTTTGTTTCTCTTACACTTGAACTCTGCTGCAGGAGTTTTGCCTCACTGACCTCCATTTTCTAATATCCCTAAGCTCTCAATCCATCCTTCTTCAGAACCATCATAGTAATGCCACTCCAACTATTTCTCCTGTCTACAACACAACAACGAGGTCTTATTTACCAAGATTTCCAACTCCAAGACAAGAAACCTAACACATCAGCTTTACACAACTATCTCCAGCTATCCTTTGTCAACAACACAATGGGACTGCACCTTAGTCATCGAAAGCCTCAAGGGCTACTAGTAAAGCAGGAAACTTCTTGCTAATGCCTCATTAAGTTACCATGTACCTGCTTGACAGAATAGTAGGGTTAACCGCTCCAACTTTCCTAAAAGGAACAGCAGGAAAACACACCTACTGGGCAGCACTAAAATGATGCTATTCTACACAACATCATGTGAACTGAACAGCAGGACTTAAGTCATCCTTCAGAAGCTCTCCATAAACAGGAAGCAAGTTCTGAAGTGGATTGAGAGATGTAAAGAATGGAACATACCATCTTTAGAGGAAGGTATAGACATGCCTAAAACCTAAAAACTAACCAGTTTTCTAATAACCTGAGACCAGCTTTTACAGCCAGGACAAAAAGACACCTATGCTGCTACCTATGTACCTACTGGCATAATCAGGGAATAGGTATGGATGCTCTGATATTCCATTGTAAATGCAGACTGACAGTTAAGGCTGACTTCCGACAAAAAAATACTGAGAATTATTTAACAGCAAAGGAAAACTTGGCTAGTTTTCAATATAGTATTAGTCAGAAATATAATTAAATATTCCCTGAAAGTTAGTCAAATACTCCTCAAATTGTACTTGGCCAGCTATAAAAACAAGTGATACTTGTGACACTTGAAAATTTTCAAACAAATTCTAACTGACCAGATCTACTTATTACCATCTCACTTCTTTCTCTTGCCAGGTTCATGCGGCCTTCTTTTCATGGCCTTTTGGAACACCTTTCCAGAAACCGCTTTCCCTATGCAAGCAGGAAATCTTGAGTTCATTTTCTTCCCTTGTTTCATCTCTCAAGTCATGTTCTCTCTTCACAACTGCTTCATATAAAAGATACTTTACTTTAGAGCCCATTGTTCCGCCTTCCCACAACCTATTCATAGACACACATCTCAAACTGTTCAAAAGACCCTGACACATTTGTATTCTGCACATAAAACTACAGACTACAGCCAATAAAGAACCAAAGCAGAACAAACTTGCCTACTAACAAAAAAATTCCACGCTGCTGTACTTGCTGCCACTGAAACATGGATATGTTCAAATGTGCTAAATGCTTTTTAGTTTGAGTTTAAAGTGTAATTAAACTACACTTCTGTACTTGACCACAACTAACCCAGACTGGACACACTGGTCAAAGTTTGTCCAATCCATCCAGAATTTAGAAAGTATGCGTCCTTCTGCCTAAGGTCATCTCTGGGGTCAATACACTTGGCATGCACAAAAACCTAAACTCATCAGAGCCTCTGAGTAGAATTATCAGCTCTCCTATTAAGAATGCTTTAAAAAGAGAGCTGCTCAGTATATAGCAGCACAGCATATATATACATAATCATAGCATCAAGCTATCAGATGCCCTGAAGTTGATTTTCATCAATTCCATTTTTGGAAACATGAAGCTAATCATCCCTGTACTCATGGAAATCTCTCATTAGAAGTAAACTGAAAGCTTTAGTATTCAAGATACAGTAAATGCACCTGGTTTTCAGCAGGAGACATTTGCTGGGTGACAGCACATAGGAAGGTTACATTAGGAAGCACTAAGGCTTAGGGATGGAAAGATTCAACTGGAAGTTTCTTTTACATATTTATTTAAAAAGAATAAGCCCAACACAAAGATAAAGTATCGCTTACGTCACATTACAAATATATCCAAAAGTTTCCAGTTACTACCTTAACTTGCTTTTCTTTCTTTTTCCGTACATCTTCCCATTCATTCACGATCCTCCCCCACAAGATCCACGAGTCTTCTTCAAGATGGCTGAGATTGCTAGAAGCTGATGAACTAGATACAAGAGAAGATCCACTATTTCTTCTTGACCCATTTACCGATCGTAAGGATTTGCTATCTGTTTCCAAGAGTCTGCAAAAAAGCACACAAAAACCAAATTCAAGTTCTTCTAATCAAAGGATCACACTATTAATTGTTTTCTTCACAAAGAATGCACACAGAAGTTCAGTGAAACAGTTTTACCAGCATTCATTTGGACTAAATGTGAAAGGAACTGTTCAGTGTTACTGCTTTCTCTTGACATCTCAAGTAAATCTGCAGACAGAATAGTTCACACTGCAGCATTTTAAGAAACAGATAAAAATGTCACCCAGAGCTGTCATGCATCAGACTGACAAAGAGAACCTATGGAAGTTAAATATCATCAATGATAACATCAAATGTCAAAGAATTTTAAAAAATTCAGTCATTTAAAAGACAAAAAATTAGCCTCCTAGAAGTCTACCTGATTACACTTTTTTTAAAATTGACAGTGTAAATAAAGACAGAACAACTAAAACCTTCAAAGCAATTTTAAAACAACTGACATTTGCTGACAACTGCTCACAAATCAACACGGTGTTTTATAAATGCACAGGAGAAATCCCAGACCTACAGACCAAGGACCAGGCAACAGCAGTGATTAGTAGAGCTAATGAATCTGTAATTAAAGTGAGGAGTTCAAACATGAGAACCTCTGGGGTTATCCAGCAGCAAAGTAAAAATAAAGATGTGTCAAGGGCTGGACAAGTTCCTGACGATACTTCCCTGTGAGCTGGTTTCTGTGGCCATCAGCTTGGTAAAAAGGCAATGCTTTGTTTATCTTCAACTAATACTGAGCCCCATAAGCAGGGGGGAATTTTTTAGACCATGTGTTAGGTAAGAGCAAGAATTCAGACTAACTTGAAAGTGTTTCGCTATACCAAGAGTTTCATTTGTGCTTTAACTTCTAAGAATTCATACATCAGTACATCAGAGCTATGTGGTTGAATAATTTCTCAAAAATTAGCATGGAAGTTAATCCCTCAGCATTTCAGCAAGGTCAGGTTATGTTTTAGATATTTAATAAATTATAACCCAAGGCATATTGTATCAGAGATGGTAGAGAAATCTCAGCATACTAACAATGTTTAAGCTCTCTGCTACAATGAAGATATTTATACTAGCTTTCCCTGTCCCCAGCTTTCACCTACTGGTGTTTATGAAAGTAAGGGAAAAAGTAATTTAACTCATGAAGACAAGTAGTACAGTTTCTGCAGCAGTATTTTGTTTGGAAAAAAGTTAAATACCTTCAGAAAAAAAAAAAGCAAAGCCTTTTCAAGACAAATTTTCATTTGGGATTTTATTTTTTTTTTAAAATCCAAATAAGTTTCCATTTATTAATGGAATGCAGAAAATCTAGTTCTGAAGAAAATACTTTAAAATCCACTTAAAATATTTAGAAACTTGGCTTATACTGATCCATAATGAAAATTTAGTTTGAAACGCCTTCTCTCAGTCCAAGACAATGCCTAAACACCAAATTCAAAGTAATCACAGAGGAAAAACAAGCATAGAATAAACATTAAGATTATAAAAACATGGTTCTAATGAGACACTTCCAGTTTTCACAGCTTTCTGTAGAAGTTATACTAAGTTTCTGTAATTTGACCTTACCTGGATAAACTCATTGTCCTTAGATTTGAAAACAGGAAGTTCTTTTTACAGTAAGTCGCAAGTTCTGTGACGTTTAGTGACTGTTTTCTTTCATTTAAAACTTTATAAATGATTTACTAATGCCAAACACTTCCACCAGGACTCTGGACTGAGCTTCCTCTTTATTCTGTGGGGACTTTCAGTATAATTAGATTACAGAATACCACAAGACATAGCTTGAAACAACTTGAGTTCCTCCCTTTTTCTGTTTACCTAATTCATATTCTCCTTCTCACATAAAAGCCTACAAAAAACCCGAAACCTTTACAAACATCCACAGCAGCAGTTCTTCCAGCAAGCAGAAAGAATGGTTCCCTGTGAAGAGTACAATTCCTTGTCAACAAAGTGCCACTGTGCTAAACTGCAGATGCAAACCATTCTGAAACTACAGTGCACCCAGCATAAGAACATTGAATTTCAGTATTAAAGCACAGTATCTCACCAGCACTTGATAGGGTAGCCTCTAATTAGAATGCACCCACAAGACTAGTGTGGGACTAACAACGTGTCTGGCTAAAACTAAATAAAACCAGACAAGATTTGCTGGTTTACTTATTAAATTAAGAAAGCTGACTTGAGACAAAAAGGCCAAGCTCACATTCTTCTTTCAACAAGCCAAGTAGTCTGACTGCAGGCCTTAATGAGAAAACTCTAAATGCAAAGACATTACGCTCCAACACAGATAAGCAGTCCAAAGAACAGTTTGCTTTTCAAATAAAAGTTAGTCCCTTTGTCATAAACAGACTAGAAAGCCTCAGATTAAATGCAAATTGGATTTCTTAAAAGCACTATTCAACTATTTTTTGCTTCTTTTCATAATTTTTCATTTGCACAGCAAAAATTACATGTAGTTCATCTTTGAAGAGAGAAAATCTCAAACCACAAGGAAGAACATATGAAGTCGTTCTGGAAGCTTCCTTCTATTGTCAAAATCTGGGCAGATGTATCAAATTCCCTGCAAACTGTGCTGCTATTAGGCTGCAGAATGCAGACATGAGAGAAGACATTCCAGGTGACACACAGGCATTGGCCCCTCCTCCCCGCAGTTACTTTTTTCCTCCACTGGAAGTTACTACCCTCAGAAGTGACCCAGCAGAGAAAACAAACAAACCAACAAAAACAAAACCCCAAACCAAACAACCCCCCCAACCAAGAATAAGAATAATAATAGAAAACCCAAGAAAAAACACACACAAAAAATAACCCCCCAAAAAAACCACCACCAAAAGAAAACTACTCAAAAACCCCAAAAAACCAACCCCCCCATCATCCCAAACACACCAAATCCAACAAAAAAAACCCCAAGAAAACCCCAAACAAACCCAACACAACCAAAAATAGAGTACCTCAATTGCCTCACTACAAAGTTGAGGCACTCACAGAAGCTGGAACAGAAGCTAGTTTGAGCTAAATTACCAAACTCTGCACTTCACTACAGCACTTGCCTGCAGTAGGTAACAAAGCCCAGCAGCTACCTGCAAAGTCTAAAAATCTACTTGGAGCTCCAGTTATTTACAGTCAATCTCTCAAAAACTACTGAAACATACTCGTCAAATATAACCAAATTTTGCAGAAGGACAGATGACTTAGGAGTCCTGCCTCAAAAGTACAAATGAGTATGGGTTCTGGAAATTCAGCATTAAGAAATTATACAGTCCACTTTCATTTCTCAGTGATATTGTGAATTTGCAATCACTGTGTACATCAAGAGCAACTGGGCCACTTGAAAGTTGCATCTATAATTGTACAAGGTGCAGATAAATATGCACTCATAGAAAGGCTACCAGGAAAACTGTTACTTACTATACAAAAGAGGAAAGATGAACAGAAAAAACTGATTAGGAATTCACTTTTAATTAATTTAAGACATGCTTCTGGCACCACTAGTGTAACAGCAAGAAGGTGGCTGAGCACAGTTCTATCTCTATACATAGCAGGTTATGTAGCTGAAACAAGAACTGGATAGGTGGGAAAAATAGAATTGAGAAATATTTAAGATTTCGAGAAATTAACAGGAATTCTAGTTTTGCTCTTAGAAGGTAAGAAGGTTATATACAAGTCTCATCCCTGAGATATTCTGCTTTAAATTGGATACTAAAAATCCTGGTCAGTGTAATTTCTTACTATTAGAGGAAGCTATAAACACTCCTGTAAAACCAGGAGAGAAAAACACCTTTTAGAGTTCCACAAAAACCTAATTTGTAAAAACACAGCACAAGAATATAAATTCTTAAACCTTTGAGCTTTCAAACTGAAATGTTGTGCCATGAAGTTTTAACTAATTGCCCTTTAAAAGCCTCTATGCTTCAACTGCAATAAACCAATTTTAGTCTCATTACTGTACTTTGAAGAGCAAAAAGTTTTTCATTCACCTGTTCTGTTCCTCAAGTTTAGCGAGTAATTCTAAGTCGTCTGGGCTCAGCTGTGTTGGTGAGGATGGTGACAGGGCAGGTGTAGACAGAGTGGTGGAGGGGGATGTGGTGTGTAGGGAGGCAGATGGACTCGCCACCTGGCTGGCCATTTGACTGACGGTGTGCGATACCGTGTTCTTCACCCATGAGAGAGTGGAGCTCAGCTTGCCTGCAACCTTGTCTGTCGCCACCTGTATCAACAAAGAGAAGAAGATGCAAAAGTCGTCCTTTTTTAACTCCTTTTTTTCCAGCAAACCTGCTGCATTGAACAAAGAAAAAAAAAAAACCAATATGCACAAAGCAACACTGAGATTATTTATTTCTCCAGGACCCCAAGGCTGTCAGAAGTAACACAAGCATCAACAGCAATACAGTATTATAGAAGTAACATGCAAGTATGTTGCTAATCCACAAAGACAAACCCCAAGAAACTCCTGATGTATACTCACAGAGCTCATCTCTGCAGTACAGAAATACCACAGGATCCAGGATCAGCTCCGACTTCCCATTATAAAAATAAATAGAAATAAAAGCTTATTTTAAAACATCTTGATAAACTAAAATAATGGTACAGAAACTGTAGAAATATAGATACAGAAACAGTCAACTACTTTACTGATAGACACTGAAGTAGAGTATCAGGTGTAACCCCCCAGGTCACCCACTGCTCACCTTCACTAATCCCTACAGTGGCAGTACAGAGGAGCAGGGGCACCACATCTCTAATTTACACCAAAGCAAATTATCCTCTAGCACTGCCCGTGTGCAGAAAAGAGTCACAAAGAATCTATGCCCATGCATCTACAACAGCTGAAAGTCTCACAGTAAGGCATCACACTCTTTTCTTTCCTCACTTTCTCTTCAGGTCACTCCTACACCAAGTGTCCTTGATCCCCAGTCCCAGGGCCAGTGCCTGGACAGACCCGGGGTTTTGGGGAAAAAGCAAGAGGTGCTACTCAAGGAGACAGTCAGGGAAGGAGTGGGGTCAGGAAAGCAAAAGTTAACTGGTGCTGGTCATTATCTGCTGCTACTTCTTGACCAGTGGAAAGAAGAGCAGCTGTTGGGGGCATCTTCCAGTGAACCCCTCACCAGAGTTTCCCTTCAGCATCTGAAAATGTAAGAGGCTTTGACCTACAGTAACTCAGAGTTTAATTCTTCCCCAGCCCAACTCAGAGGAAATCCATATGCACCTCAGAGGAAGGGCTAGCTGCCTAGCTAATGTTAAAATTTGGCAAAACCAAGGCTGAAGAGGAGCTTCTGAAGTGGTGTTGCTGGTAACTATTTATTTTGAACTTTGCTGATTTCCTCAAAACACTGAATTACTCAATGCCACAAACAATTCTGCAGTACAGCCTATAAATAATTACTAAGATACTACAGACACTGAGCTACAGGAAAAAAAAAATCACTTCCCAAGGTCCTCCAATAGAATCTAATTAAAGCAAAATTTCAACTGAAATAAAAAACTCCAACTCATCGCACTGTACATTTATCTGAAGCACAATATATAGACTGAGTGACTGGTTGCTGAAACAGAAACTTTTATTTGGATACAATGCTACAAAGAACTTTTTTGTCAATCAAATCCAGCAGTATTTTATTTTCACTTCATTTCGAAAAGAAGACATATCGGATGCCTTCAGAAAACGAGAGGAACACCACAGGCCAAACCCAACCAAGTGGTACTCAACCTTCCCACTTACTCTCCAACAACAATGTAACACCTAAGAGCTCTCCTAGAAGACTGGAAGAAGTTTCCTATTTCCATATGCTCAGCATTCATTCTGAAAATGGTATCAAATTTTGCTAGAAGTCTTCAGAGGCAGGGATGCAAAGCACAGGTGGGAATAGTAAGATACCAACATAAGCATCAGAAAGGTTCCAGTTGGCTCTTATCACTGTTGGACAGCAAAACTCAGGTGTATCAAAAGAAGAAAAAAAGAAAAATAAAAAAAACCCCACAACAACCCAAACCACAAAGATCCCAACATATATCTTTTAAATATAATCTTGGACAAAAATTGCTTCCAACACTAGCATTTGACACCATCTTTTATAAAAGAAAGGAATGAAAATTACTAGAGGTTTCAAAATTCTATGTTTAATACATGCATTAATATTTCACTCAGTTTATATCCTTTATTCACTATTGCTATGAAAGGATAAATTACTGCTGTTTCACTTTGAATAAAATCACATTATAATGAAGGTAACTCATACATCTCACTTAAGACTGATTATTTTCTCAAAGGCTTTAAACTGCTTAAAATATCACAAGTAATGCAAGTATTCCAAAAATAAAGGCTGGCAGAAACAGGGCCAACCTTAACACAGTAAAAATGACTGCCACACGCAGCAGGCTTTAAGAGTCAGCCACTCTAAGAATCTTAGGTATAAAGATTAGAAAAGCAGTGATTTTGAGTAATACCCTATGTGGTGCAAACAGGAAGAGAAAATGCACATTCAATTTTTATCTCTCCAAAAAGTAAGATAACTGGGAAGACTTAAGGCAAAAAACAAAATTCAAGGTCAATCTGGCTTACAAATTATGAGGCTTAGATGTACAGTAAGAGAGCTGAAGGGAAGGTGGTATAGGGACAGAAATCAAGAATCTTGCTAACATTCATTCACCAACGTATCATTGGGCATTAAAGAAAATAACTAAAAGGATTGGAGAAGCCAATTATGTGAAGAATATCTAACAGTATGGTCAAGAAAACCATGCAAGACAGCAGGTTAAGTCAGTCAAAACAATGTACCTAATAATACTGTTTCTCAGGGCAGCTCAGAGTTTCATTAGAATGTATCAGATAATTAGCACCCCAAAACTATTCCTAGCCAGCTATCTGAAAATATTGACACACATAGCAGGCAAAGTGCACAGCTGCCAAAAGCAAATGTTTGAAGATCAAAAGGCTCACAGTGAAGTTTGCATCAAAAACACATGAAGAATTTGTTTGGGGAAAAATAGTTATGGCAGTCACCTAGGGCCAAGCTAAATTAAGAAAAAACACAATTCTGATCTAACAGCTAACTAGTCACGCCTACATCCTTTTTGCCAGGCTTTTCCTGGTCTCCTAAATATCTAAAGCCAGCTCTCTTAAATTGTCAGCATCAGTGAAGACTCCCAAGCCTAGATATGAAGGTATTTAGCTATGTGTTCATCATCCATTTCCCTAAATAGGTTACAGTAACAGGATTTTTCATATGTCATCATTTCCCCTATGTTAATTTCAAAATTTATAACAGTGGCAGAAAATTCCACAGAGTTAATCTCTGATAAGTGATTTAAGACCTTCCAGAAAACAGGTCACTGAAATTTGAAAATGAGAAAACCTTGGGCTGTATCCCAAGAAACCTGATCTGAACAAATGCATACCTCATTAATAAAGATGATTCTGTATTTTTATATCTATGACTCTAGTAAACTGCCTCTAGAACCCAATATGTATCAGAACACTAATTGCAAAATAAGTCACATGCAGAGTTTTTAGCTTCTCTTTCCTTTGTGTGGAAAGGGAAGCTTTACTCTAAGCTGAGAGCAAATCAGAATTTTGATGAGAAGGGGAAATACAATACTCTGATTTGGAATTAATCTATAGTGTCTAGGAAGTCGGTTATAAAATACCAGGATTTTTGAAAGTAAGCATATTTTGTCATTAATAATTTTAGGGGTTTGGTTTTGCTTGTTCCTTTTTAGTATGTGTTTTCTTTTGGCTCCTTTTAAACACTAACATGCAAATAGAACTTAGTATAAGTTGTAATAGAAAATCACTGGCAATAAACGCAAGTTATTTTGATGGTAGTTTATTAGTAATGTTGATTCTCTTCAGGAAAGTATGAAAATAGCAGTTACATTTGTTGGGCTGATTCTAGTGATGTAGAAAACATGGAATGTCAATATTAACATGTAAAGATCCAGTTACTTGAATTATTTTACCAAATTTAAGCTGTAAATATATAGTTTGGTATAATTATTTTTTCCTCTTGTGAAAAGCAATGCACTGGCAATCCTATGGACACTCTGAGTACTCCTATACTTGCCTTTCCAACTCTTTACCCTCCTCTTAATAAAGACTGGAAATCCCGGCTACACGTCACAAGCTTTCCAATTCCATGTACACCATTCCATCCAACAGGGTAATTGTACTTGGCTATCACTAAACCACCTTTCTGCTGACAACCCCTGCAACAAGAAATCTGTCACATGCTAAGACAATACGTACACACAGTATGCAAGTGAATCCTACTGACTCCCAGGAGATCTGTACCTCTCCTCTGACACAAAGGAAAGCACAAAGGAAAGAACTACAGGTTTTACTCTAGCCCTGTCAGAGGAACCGGGGCTCCCCCAGTTACAAATCACAGTGACAGCAATGAGAATACATTCGTATGAATGACAGCAGATAGCTTCACTGGGCATCGCCACCTCCAGCAAACGCAGGAAAATCTGTATGAGCATTTGGTTTAACCTCCCCTCTTCAGAGACGTGATTTTGCTTAAGACAGCATTCTGGAAAAACTCAAGAGAACAAATCTCATTAAACCTCTAATCTTTGGGTTTTTGGACAGTGTCCTCTAGGCTTTCCTAAACAAACGTTTCTTTAAAAACCTGGCTGTTATTATTTTAACGGTGATATATCTGCAGGCCTGCAGCAGTGTCTGCCTTTTGCCTTCAAGAAAGATGCTCTGCACTTCAGTTACAAAGTGTCCTTCCCTTTGCTACTCTTCATTGCTGTGGAAAAGAGATTGTAGTCGTGCTCAGCTGTTTGTACCATTAACAAGCACAGCCAGATACACCACGGTTCCCCTCCTATGATCTTAGCTAGGTCACAGTGATCAATCTAACTACACATGAGTCAGGACTTTCGTCCTTGCCGTCACCCTCGCACCTCTGCCGCTCCCCCCTCACTGCTGGAGCCCTCCCGCTTGCAAAGCTGCTCCAGCCCGGCGCCTTCCCGGCAACCGCGCACCGCCGCCGGCAGCTGCACGCAGAACTCGAGCCCAGACTGCTCCCGAGTCCAAACACTTCCCAGATCTAGGCGAGCCCTCCACCCCCCTTCAGCTAACCAGCCCAGGCTGGAAGTCCCCAGTTAACGGGATGCTTTGCTCAACTCACTCCAGCCAGTTTTTCAACTCTGCAAAGAGAATTGGTTTCCTTGTTATTCCCAGCATTTTTCGGATGCTAAAATCCAAGTTACCTTTAAAGAGTACCAAAGGTAACCTACATTGGCTGGGATGTATGCCAAAGTATCAAGAGCATCATCAGGATGCTCAAGCTATTACTAATTATTATTAATGAGTGATCAAAAATAGAATCAACAGAGCTTAAAACTGTGCTTTTTCCCCAGAGGGGAGTCATTCAAGAACCTGCCAATTTATCCAAGATTTTGAACACAAATGCCACCTCCAGCCCACTCCTGGGACACCAACCCCTCCCACTGAAGATGGCTAGGTCTGGAAACAAGCAGGCAGGGGCACATCTTCCTTACCCTGTGCAGGAGGACACATGGAACTAAGCAGGCATCTCCCAGCTCCAAAGCAGGCACACTCATTCAGGTTCCCAGTCTCATTAACAGCTATGCTGCTCCTGGCTTGCCAATGAACCCAGAGCACAGGAACACTTCAGTGGCATCGGCTTGCCTAAGGTCATGCAGATACCTCCTAAAGAAATGGCTGAATTTTGAGTTTGAACATATTGATCTTTAAAAAGATGGGGTGACACAAGACTTAATTACCAAAGACTTCGTACTCTTATGCAGTTTCCATTGGGAAAACAGAACTACCAACAATTCTCTGCGACCTGATGAGTCAATCAGGCAAGACCCAGACCCGTCTGCTACATCCTCCAAGATACTGCAAAGCTAATGTATGTTTATATTGATACTAAACACAGACGTGCGATATGCAGCATATATATGCCAACTAAAATATATAAAATTCAGTATCTCAACTTTATGTTTAGTATCTTTAACTAGCTGATGATTACAGAGCTTTATTACCAAGAGGATCTACAATACTGTGTTTAGTTTTCCAAGTTACTCAAAGGAATACTGCAATAAGGCTGCATATAAAATATTTTAAGTAAGGCCAGCTAAAGGTAGACTGCAACATTCCACATTACATACAAGTGTATAAACCTCTTTCCCTGAGAATACTCAGGCAATGTGCAGCACCTTACAGAAGGCCTAATCATGTTAGCACCACAGGTATTTGCATTTGACAGACAATATCTGTTTTTTCTAAAAAAGTCTATTTAGATTTCTTTTAAAAAGGTATTTCACTGTACATGTTGAATTAGCTTACTACTTTTTTCCTGCATTTCCCTGAGGAACATTTGTATCAAAGGATTACAGGTATCTTTATTACCCAAAAGATTACAGATATCTTGAAATACCGCCTCAACTATTCTTACCATATGACAAAGTTAAAATAACTGCAAGCCTTACACAAACACTACTGTAGGTACAATTTGCTTTGAACGATCTCTTCACGAAGAGAGAAAGAAATGGGAACTTCCAGAATACAGGAAGTAATCTCCATACTACTCTACATATAAAAAGAAGTCTGACATAATTGGGTCTGAAATTGCATATGCAGTTTTCAAGCCAGTTTTATAGCATTCCATAGACTCAGTCTCCTTCTTGCTTCAAAGTTAATAGCATTCTAATATCTGTAGAATAAATTAAACCAACTCAGTCAATGACACATGCAGGAGATGCAGCTGGTGAATCAGCCTGCTATCATGCTCCCTGACAAGATAAAATCCTTATTTAGGGCTCAAACATGGTTTCACTGTAAACTTCATTTGGGTCTTTTACACTACAAATTCATATAGCTGACTTCCACCAAAGTGTGAGTGAGAAGTCCTAACTTACCCTCATATTCCTGATTTTTCTTGTAATATCACCTAACAGTAGTCAGAAATATCATGGCTAGCATTCCCTAGCTTCCATTTCACTTGATACACACTAGCTCTCCATGTCTTTCTGAAACAAAGTATAAAGCAGTCTAACATTTTAGGTTGTATAAAATTTGAGCTATCAGAAAGCTTTGCATAGCATCATTTTTTAAAAGTCATCATCTGACTAACATGTCATGGGGTTTTGATGGTCCCAAAGAAACTTGAAGTGGCAGTTCACATGTACAACTAATATATGAGGTGTTTTAAAGAGGAACTTCATTAGAAATGTTGTAGCAACCCACTAAAGGTTGAAACCATTGCCCAAAGTCATATGAGCAACATTTCCATCACTAACCAAGTTGCACTAAACTTCATTTCTTTCCAAAAACAGTTCCAGGTTTTTAATTACTCCTGCAGTCCAGTGTGGTTTACAGTCTGTCAGGCATTGTCTCAGTGTGATGAGAAGACAAACCACAGTGCTTTAGCTGACACTATCTTCTGTCCAGCTAAAGATGGTCCTTTATCAGAAAAAGTTTCACATCTGACACAGGAATGTAACAATCTTCAAGAAACTGAGGCCTTCTTTCAAGAGAAAAGAATTAGATACAGTGCTTTCGTACAAAAGATGGCTGAGAGCTCCTCAGAGCTGCAAGAGAAAATACTGATGGACTACAGTAAAAACCTTTAACGGAGAACTTCCTTTGTTCTCTTAGACCTCAGTCTGGAAAATTTCTTTGTATTTGAAGTTCAGCATGCCAATGACACACACACATACTTGAAGGACCATCCCCTTGGCTAACAAAACAGAGGGAACAATCAGATTAAGCAGCTAAAACAAAATCAACCATGTCAGGTTTTTTATGCCATAGATTGGAAGATTTAGGGGTTTTGTCTTTTCAGTAAAATGCAACTCAATTATTTAACTGGAGCTCAAGTATCATCAGGCACTTACAAAAGAGTAACGCACTCTGAAGGACACGTTTATAATTATAGCTCCTTTCTACAGATTTTACTTTCCTACTCATTCTCCAAAGCCTAGCTTCCTCCTGGAAAGGAGACAGGTCTTGCATCAACACTACATTAGGACAAAAATAAACAAAAGCACACAAATGCAGTTAAATTTACTAAAAGCTTTAGGTCCATATTTTGGAAGTGAGAAACAACTGAGTCCTATTTTTAAACATTCACTGACCCTTAATCAAAATCAATGTTTTTAAAACAACTCTTCATTTAAAAAGGATACAAAATTTACAAGCAGTTAAATCGGTAACTTTAAAAGGATTTAGTATCTGACACATGAAAACATATCACTCCATGCAACTTTGTTTATGTACTAGCAGCACAAGGATTTTCCAAGTCTAATTCTCCCTTTCTACAGAGACCAGATAAACTTATGGCACAATGTGCAGGTTAGAACCAAAATGCTCATCTCTCATTTACCAAGCTGTCCACAGTTCAAAGGGATGTATGAAATGAGACTTAGTGGAGAAAACAAAGGACATAAGCACGTCCCTTATGCAATATGGTAACACTTAAAACTTTATTAATTACTTTCTAGAATTAAAAAAAACCCCACATGACAGAGGTTGGTGAGACCCTCCCCTTCAGGATATTCCTCTCCTTTAAATGATCAGCTAAAAGGCCCACTTTCTATCAGTCACACTCAAGAGTGAAACAGTTTCTAAATGACTGAGTGGTAACCAGCTTTTCTTGTCAACTTCAACTCATTGCAACCTGCAGCTGCTGACAGACAAGAAATGGAACATAAAAGTTTCAGCAGCGAGAAGCATAAATAATTAGTTATTTCCACATAGGAAAGGTGTCCAAGCTATCCAGTAAACAGAGCAGATACAAACACAGCTGCAAACATTAATAGTCAAGTCTTTTAACACAATCCATGCCAACATCTGTGGTCCTGCAGTAGTATTTCATTTTGCCCACTAATTTACTTACCATAGCCATGACTTGCCTTCACAAGCACTTACAGCATAACTGGAAGCAGTGTATTATGGTGCTGTGGAAGGGTCTCCCTCCATGCTATTCAAGTCTGTAACAGGGCTCCTGCAGCCTTCTCTGAGTACAGCACAGAGAAATCTAATTTTCCTTAGATATTTAATAAAGAAAAGGGAAATGGCTCTTTAGAGAAATGATGTATCTGCTCATCATCAAATGAAGTCAGTTATGTTCTGATTAGCTGGCCACTGACTTCTGCACTTTTATTTGGAAATAAGGGCCTGTTTACTTCTTTCAAAACAGCCTTCTAGGGGAAGAACACAAAGGAGACCAATGAAACACAGATGATCTTTAGCGTCAGCCTGACACCAAAAAGTTCATGTAAAAATCCCAAGCCCGTTTTAACATAATGTGTCTCATTATGGAATTTAAACTTGATTTTGTAATTTTGTCTTTAGAAAAACTGATCACAATTCTTTCTTCCAAAGGGCTGAGAAATACTTACTAAGACTTCAGCCGAACCCACAAAGTTCCACCAGTAATGCATTCTAATGGAGGAAAAAAATTACTTTGCTCAGTGAATATTGGATTTTAGCTCTGCTGTTTCAGATAGCATAGAAGCTGTAATTTCTTTTTACTATGCCTGGAAGTAGTTCGCTGTTTGAGCTACATATAATCAAGAAGCATGCATGAAAAATGAGAGACATAAAACTAACTTCTACACGACAGTTATGTGGACAGTACATGTTCAAAATGTTAGGTTGTCGCTATTAATTTTTTACACCCATTTTAAGTGACATTTGATAGTTTTAGCCTTATATAACAAAAATAACAGTAAGCACCTCTAACACCTTCTTAGCTACAAGTGCAGGGTTAATTTATGGCAACAACAATCCACTACTGAAAGACTGACCCCACCTGCTAGCCTGATAAAAACAAAAAAACCTCCACAGTTAATGCAGTATAAGATACTGATGAGTCAGAATTCTAAGAACATGTTCTGATATCATCAAACAGGTATTTAATGCTATGCTAAGAATCACTAAGATTTAGTCATTACAATAGACCATAAGAAAATTCAGGAGTTTGCATAGTTCAATAGCTTACCATACAGCAGAACACGTTAAAACAGCCTACTACCAAAATACTAGGTTTGGATTTGGTTTTCTTTCTTTCTTTCTTTTTTTCCCCCAAAGGATTGAACTGTAGAAGCAAAAGCAATACTGGTCAGACACGATAATAAAGTAACACAACCCATCAGACACAGGAAAAGTTTGTTCAATGAACAAAAGATATTTGGTGATGGCTTTTGACTGCTTTCCAAGTTGGAAATTAGGACAAAATAAGTGTCCACAGTCATTCCATCATACCACCTTACTTCTTGTCCAGAATAAAGACTCATCTTAGTATTGTACTTCAACCCCAAATATACAACTGCCAGGCTGGGACTGGGAAGGATCAGTTCTACAGACAATTAGCAAACAAAGTTGACAGTCATGCAGCCTGAAATAACAGGAGGACCACAGCATCATCTCTGTCATCATGACTGAAAGGAGATCCATTGCCTGAACCCTAGAGCAGGCTCAACACTTCCAAGGCTATCCCCAAAACACCACTTGATGGCTAAACTGAATCGTTTCCAGAGTTCACTAGAGTTAGGTGACATTAAGAGTAATTACGGAAAAGTGACAATCCACTAACTCTCTTCTGCTGCTCCCTCTGAGCAGATGGTTTCTGTGCACACACATACAATAAAAACTCATCACAACCGTGTGTAAAATGAGCAAAGCCAGAGCAGAGGCCAGGCATTATCCATAACCAACTACCCATTTGTTGCAATCACCACTCGCTGGAGGAGGAAAGGATGCCCTGCAATGCACAGACACTTGAGCAGAGATCACTACAATGAAAGCAAGACAGTATTCCCAACTTAAAGGAATCCAAACACTGGCAACAAATGATGTCGATTGTTACAAATACAGAAGGCACAAGGCTTGCATTCAGCATGCTTTCTACAAACTTCAGTGATATATTCAAGAACTTCAAAGAACACATCTAACAACTCAAAATTACATATTCCTATAATATTTACTATTTGCCTTTTTCAAAACTATAACAGTTTTAAATGGGTCTAGAAAAAATACTAATTAAGATACTATAATCAAGGCAAGTACAGGTTAGTTTAGAAAGCAACATTCATAAACTCAGGGTTAGTTTTTATTATTGTTTCTTGGACACACCAGAAAAATTTTTTTTCTTTTAAACTATGCATTTGACACTCAAAATTATATGCAAAATATTAAATTCTATTATGTCTGTTTCTTAAGCATTAGAATTTTTTTTCTATGAGTTAAGGAACTTAGGAATAAGAAAGGGTAAACATAATCTTAAGTATGCATATCCCCAACTCAGCTGTTTTCCCCCTTCTAGATTGTGATATTAGAACCTTGAAATAGCAAAGTAAGCATTTTTCTTTTCCAAAATTCACTGACAAAGGACTTGTCTTCCCATTTTTAAAACTTCTCTATTTACTATCAATCTTACCCAGAGAATACACTGACAGTAACTGTTTAGGCATGTCACTTTCTCCATCCCTCCTTCTGCCATAAATCTGGAAGGGCTTTTCTCCTATCTCTTCCTTTCAACTACTCCAACCACCTCCTGCTTACTTGTTCAACAGCAATTAAATAAGTCCACAGAAGACAAAGATACAAAGAGTAATGTGAAAAAACCCAACCAAACAAACCAACATAATCAAAACAAAACATGCAAGCCACCAGCTGTAGCTCAAGAAGTCTTTAAGCCTCAGCCTGCAGGAGTGTAGGAAGAGACATGGGAAGGAAGTAGGGCTGTTCTGTTGAAGCTTTCTTCTCCAAACATCTGTTCCTCTTCGAAGTACTGTGGGGCTGGATGGACATTCAGTGACAATCGCTACAGCTGCTGTCACCCCACTTGACAAAATTCAGGCAATGCTGACTCATAATACTGACTGCTTTCCTCCTGATCATGCCGTTCTTTCACTGGGTGTCTCTATTTCCTCTCGTAATCCTTACTTGAAAAAGAACTCATATCTATGTATTTCAAAATAAGCCTTAAATCTTTATAAGCATAGAGAGCTGTACAATTGTGATCAAAGCTGACAACTCACACTGGGCAAAGGGAAGAGAAATAAACAGGCACATTTATACAGAACGTTTAAATACTATCTACCAGTAAACCAAACAAAATCCAGCTGCCATCTCCTTTAGGCATGTGAAGCAAAGTGAATTTAAAAAAATAAGGAAAAAAAAAGAATTTTTTTACAAATACTTTTAGAGAGAAGTAAAACATATTGAATATCATCTCTTCTTCTCTGTATCAGTGTCTCCTTTCTACATCTTTTGCATGTGATCTTTGGAAAAGAGTTATCCTAGGCTGATGTGGAATGCTATGTTTTGATACGGGCAGTGTTAATGGCAGCTCACGCTGGAAACTGAAAATGGTGTAAGTCAACTTCTCATTTACTATGAAATTGCTTTGATTATCAATGCTGACGATTAGCAGGTGTTACATGGAACCACAGCAACACGGCCATAACTGAATAACTAAACCTGGAATATATAACAAGTAGCCAGAACATTAATATCGACTTTTTACCCTCATTATATAATCACGTTCAGGCTGATGCAGCAGGAGGTGGCAAGAAACGAGTTCTCGCATTTGAAAATTGAAAATTATCACGCTCAAGAATGACAGACCCGCGGGTTCCCGGCTCGGCGTTACGCCGATAAGCCAAGGAAGAACTCGCCCTCTGCAGACAGACCCGCCGGAGGCTCCCTCGGCCGCGGCTCCTCCCGTGGCCGGTGCCTCAGGGCACCTCCACCGCGCCCGCTGCCCACTCGTGTCCCGCCGCCGCCGAGGCGCGGAGGGGCCGGGACACGCCGGCCCGCGGCCCCCGAGCCGGGCAGGGCCGCGCAGCGCGGCCTCCCCT